>PVKC010010864.1:6681-25298 GCA_004027635.1 Crocidura indochinensis
TTTTTTTTTTTTTTTTTTTTTTTTTTTTGGTTTTTGGGTCAAACCCAGCAGTGCTCAGGGGTTACTCCTGGCTCCATGCTCAAAAATTGCTCCTGGCAGGCATGGGGGACCATATGGGGCACCGGGATTCAAACCGATGACCTTTTGCATGAAAGGCAAACTTTTTAAATATCTCTTTCAGGGGCTGGAGAGATAGCACAGCAGTAAGGCATCTGCCTTGCCTTGCACACAGCCTATCCAAGAAAGTCAGTGGTTTGCATCCCAGCATCTTATATAGTCCCCTGAGCCTGCTAGGGGCAATTTCTGAGTGCGAGCCAGGAATAACCCTTGAGCACCACTGGATGTGACCCAAAAGCCAAAAAAAAAAAAACTCGTCCATGGATTTTTGCATATTAATTTTTTAGCATGACACTTTACTACACAAAACTTTTGTTTCTAATAACTATTTTATATAGACTTTAAGTATTCTATCTCTATCTATGGTTTTCATCATTATGACTAGGATATGCCTCTAAGTGCTTTTATTTGGATCTCTTAATACTGGTACTGTTTTGGCATCCAAAATGTAGATGCAAGCATTCTTCAGCTTTTGGAATTTCTTAATAATGTTGTCTTTGACTATAGCTTCTTCATATGGAATTTTTTCCTGGCCCTCTGGGATCCCAAAGATTCTTTTGTTGTTCCTGTTAAATTTATCCCAACGACCTATTGTTGTCGGCTCAATTCTTTGAAGGATATTTTTCTACTTATATTAATTTATTTTAAGACCCTTTTCCAGTTTCTTCAGTTAAATGAAATATTAAGCATCTCATCTTCCAGTTCACTGATTCTGTTCTCAGCAACTATTTCTCTGCTGTTGAGGTTTTCCAGTGAATTTTTCATTTTATATACCAAGTTTTCTGTCCTGACATTTCTGTTTGAAGTTTTTTCATTTCCACTCTCCTATTTATTTGGTTCTTATGGGCTGTCTTTATTATGGTTTCTTTGAATTTTATTTTTTAACAGCCTGAATATTTCCTCTCTAAAATACTGTGCAGAGAGGCTATATAGGTGGCTGGTGTTAGTTGAGTCTTTAGAACTACCATCTTCATTCACTTGATGTGATGGAGTTCTGTATTGTTTTCTCATTGTGACCTTTGTAGTGTGGTGGTATTTTTTTACATGTGTGTGGTGGGACTCCTTGACTAAAATAAATATGCAGCGGCAGAGCTAAGCAGAGTGCCCATGCTCTTGTCTGGGCTCATCTCAGATCAGTTCAAAATGGCATTTTGTTTTAGTCCAAATGCTGCACAGAGCTTACGGCCATCCCCTTTGCTCAGGTCAACAGTCATTTTTCTCTCCTGGTCATGCTCTTGCCTGGGCACACTCACTTATTTGATTCAAAATGGTGCTTTTTAGTCCATACAATAATTTTCATAAATTTTCTTGTCGTTGTACTCTTTTCTTTCCTCTTCTTAAAAAATTCTTTCTTGCTTTCCTTTTTTAATCTTTTTTAATCATTTCTCTTCCATATACTGGAAGGCCCACTACAGCTCTGCTGAAACAACTGATGCAGTATGGGAAACAGACCACAGTTTGATCTGTGTGACTAGAGATTCTGACCTTATTGGTATTGGACTTTCTGTTCTGTAACAGAATTTTAGATATGCATTCATTTTTATGTTGTTATAATAAATTTATATGAAAAATAATTTCCTCTTCTTTTTATAATATCTTTATTTAAGCACCATGATTGCAAACATGTTTGTAGTTGGGTAGTAGAATAGAGTTATGCTCAGTGGAAAATCCATTTTCTTTAGACCTTTGAATATCTCAAATTATTATTTTGTCAAATGCATTTGGGTTTTCTCTGCTCCTTGTGCTATCAGTTATTCCTTCCCTGTGGTCCAATTCTGATCTGTAGTTTCTGCTTTCTAACTATTTCAGAGGTGTTAAAGAGGAGAGAAATCTAGGATCTCAGGCTGCAGTCTCACAGTAGTCACAGATGGGTACAGTAAGGATGAGTCTGGAAGTCTATAGGTGTAATCAATAAAACAACTTAAAAAGTTTAATTCCATTCAATGCTCTAAGTTCTGTGGAGAGGCAGGAAATCTTACATGCACACAGTCCCATGCATGGCTCCAGGTATATAGAAAGTGTTTCCCAAGGCCAGCTGCAAGGCTAAGCTATTCCTAAAAGGGAGGGGTCTTGTTCAGTTCCCAACAGTCTCCACAATTGCCATTCTTTGCCCCCAAATTTGAATTCCAACGACTGTACCCAACTGTCCTAAGGCTATGAGGAAAAGTTCCACCTCCAGTCTAGCTCCCCAGCTGCTTGTTGGTCCTTTTGTATCCTTAGGTACCAGCATCCCTCTGTCCCCAGCACTCTGCCTTAGAGCTGAGTTCCCTGATATTCCTTTGGTATTCCTTTGCTCTGGTCTTATGCCTGTATAGGCTACTGCTGCCATCTTCTTTCCTCAGGCAAGTTAGTGACTCAAAGGCAGCCCAGTAACCTTATAGCAGTTTTCCTACCGGCTCCAACTTCTTCCACCTCCCCCTGCAGGCTACTGGTTCTTTTTCAAGGCCTTTACGTATCTTTGATCACTTTTCTTGCTCGAACACCCCAGGCTGCCCTTTTTAAAATGTCTGATTTCTACATTTTATGCTCTGCCATTCATTTATGTTTTCTTTTAGACATTTTATGGCTCACATTTTTACATATCAGTTTTAACTCATCTGGAACTTATTTTGGTATATGCTTTGAAAAAGAGATTTCATCATTTTTTATGCCAATCTTTATCCAAGTCAAATATCTTCACACAATTTATTGAATAAAGTCTCCTTTCTCCAGTGATTTATGATGATGACTTTGTTATATACTAAATATATTTAATTTGTATCAGTGCTATTACTTTTTATTATCTATTACACATATTTGTTATGTAAGTATAATATATAATTACACAGTTATATTGCAAAATTGTTCTTCAAATTTCATTTTTAATAAACTTTAAAATTACTTCTTTTTTTTGTTTCTACCCCCCCACCTTAAAATTACTTCTTAAAATCCCTTTAGAAATTTTATTTCAATCAATTTTATTAGTATTGGCTGCATAAACATGTGCCAATCTCTTTTAATCTATTTATAAATATTATTTATAGGGGCCAGAGAGATAGCATGGAGGTAGGGCATTTGCCTTCTATACAGAAGGACAATGGTTTGAATCCTGGCATCCCATATGGTCCCCCAAGCCTGCCAGGAGTGATTTTTGAGCGTAGAGCCTGGTGTAACCCTTGAGTGCAGCTAGGTGTGACCCAAAAACCAAATATATAAATATATATATATACATATATATGTGTGTGTATTACAAATAATATATATATTATATTATATATGTTGTTATAATAAATTTATATGTAAAATAATTTCCCAATATATATTATTATATATTATTTGTAATACACATAGATATTAATATATAATCAATTACTTTTTTATTTTTTTGGTTTTTGGGCCACACCCGCTAACACTCAGGGGTTACTCCTGAGTATGTGCTCAGAAATTGCTCCTGGTTTGGGGGATCATATGGGAAATCAGGGATCAAACACAGACCTTTCTTGGGTCAGCCATGCAAAACAAACGCCCAACCAGCTAATATAATCAATTACTTTTAAGCTTCCTTTTTTTGTAAATAATATTTCATTGTTTACATTCATGAATTGAAGAGTCAAATAATTAATAAGTTTATTAAACAGATATATATATAAAATTTAATAGAATTTAATTTTTTAACTTTTATTGGCATAACATTGATTTATGTGTGTAAATATTTACATGTTATACTATATCACACCTATCACAAATGTGCCAATATTCTTGCAGCACAGTCTATGTTTTAGGTCCAATCCTGAGCCCTTATTCATCTCAATTCTGAGAGCAGAGTCTAAGGTTTTATTTTTTAATTGGAAGTTATTTTCCCCAAATTTATATGTCACTTATATTTATATAGATAAATCAGATCATCAGGTATTTGTCCTTTTTTGGTTTATTTCACATATCTTACTCTTTTTTTTTTTTTTTTTTGCTACACCCGGTGACACTCAGGGGTTACTCCTGGCTATGTGCTCAGAAATCTCTCCTGGCTTAGGAGATCAAACCGTGGTCAGTTCTGGGTTAGCCGTGTGCAAGGCAAACTCCCTAGCACTGCGCTATCGCTCAGACCCCACATATCTTTACTCTTTTATTTATTTATTTATTTATTTGGTTTTTGGGTCATACCTGGCAGTGCTCAGGGGTTACTGCTGGCTCTACGCTCAGAAATCGCTCCTGACTGGCTCTGGGGACCATATGGGACACCGGGATTCAAACCACCGTCCTTCTGCATGAAAGGCAAACTGACAAACTCCCTACCTCCATGCTATCTCTCCAGCCCCATATCTTACTCTTTAATTTTATTTATGTTGTAGAAAAATGAAAGATTTCATTACAATTACAATTTTCAAGAAAATTATAACTGGGACTGGAGCAGTGGTGCAAGCAGTAGGGTGTTTGTCTAGCAACACTAACCTAGGACAGACCGTGGTTCAATCCTCCAGTGACCCATATGGTCCCCCAAGCCAGTAGCAATTTCTAAGAGCATATCCAGGAGTAACCCCTGTGCATCACCGGGTGTGGCCCAAAAAGCAAAAAATAAATACATAAATAAATAAATTGTAATTGAGTTGTATTACATGGTGTATATACAATGTATCTTCTTTATTCACTCCTCTGATGTGGGACATTTAGGTAGTTTCCAGATTTTGATTATAGTAAACAGCACTACAACAAACATGTGTGCATATATGTTTTCAAATTCATTGGGGGGTTGTTGTTCTTTGGACAGATGAGTAAAAGTAGAGTGGCTGGATCATATTATATTTTCTATTTTCTTGTTTTTATAGTTCTATTTTGGAAAATCTCCATACAGTTGTCCACAGAGGCTGAACCAATTTACATCTCATGAGCATTGAAAGAGGGTTCCTTTTTCTCCAAATCCCTGTCAGCACTTGTTCTCTCTGACCTGTTCCATACAGGTCAATCTCACTGGTGTGAGGTGACATCTCATTATCATTTTGATTTGCATTTCCCCCGATGATAAGTGATGAGTGATGATAAGCATTTTCTCAAGTGTCTCTGCCGGCCATCTGTACGTTTGCTTTGGTGAAATATCTTTAACTCATTCTCCCCCACCAGAGGAGATTGGGGCTATTTTGTTTCTTGTTTTGTGAGTTTCTTATTTATTTGGGATATTAACGTTTTGTCAGATGTACATGTATAAAAATGTTACCCCTATTCTGTAGGATATTTTTTTGTCTTAATGGTAGTGTACAGAAGTTTTTAATTTGAGCTAATCTCATTTTTGCTTGTTTTGCCCTCAATGTTAGAGTCCAATTTCTGAAGTCAATTATATGAAGTTTTTCTCTATATTTTCTTTGATGTATTTTATATTTGGGGACTTAACATTCAAGTCATCAATACATTTTGAATTATTTTTTGCGCATAGAATGAGAGCATGATCCAATTTCATTATTTTCCATGTAGCTATGTAATTTTTCCTTTTTTTTTTTTTTGTTTTTTTAGTTTTTGGTCCATATCCGGCGTTGCTCAAGGGTTACTCCTGGCTGTCTGCTCAGAAATAGCTCCTGTCAGGCACGGGGGACCATATGGGACACCAGGATTCGAACCATCCACCTTTGGTCCTGGATCGGCTGCTTGCAAGGCAAACGCCACTGTGTTATCTCTCGGGGCCCTGTAATTTTTTCTTAACACAATTTATCGAAAAGAATTTTCTTTACCCATTATATAATCTTGGATGAGGGATGTTGACTTGTGGTATAACATCTGCTTTGTATGTGTGAGACACTGAGTTTGATCCCTAACACTTAAAACACACATGTGCACACAAAAATTGCATTTTTTACTCTTTTCTTCTTTATCATAAATTAATTATACATATATATGAGGACAATGTTTTAATATTTCAATTTTTCCATTTGTCTATCTTGTGTCATTTTTATTTTAATATCACCCTGCTTTGACCATTGTAGTTTTGTAGTATAGTTTAATGCCAGAATTGTGGTGTTTCTTTTCTTGTTCTTTTTTATTAGGATTGCTTTGACAATTAGCTGTGTGTGTGTTTGTGTGTGGTGTGTTTTCATGTGAGTTTTAGTAATGTCTATCCTATTTTCTTGAAGAACACCACAAGGATTTTGGTTATTTAAAAAAGCCTTTATTAAGGCTTGTAAACTTTGTAGCTTTATTTAGTTTTATGCATACTACATTCCAGCACCAATTCTACCACCAGTGTAAACTTCCTTTTATAAGTATCTCAAGTTACAATCCATTCCCTAGCCTCCTCAACAGGCATAAAGTTTTATTGTTGTAATTTAGATCTCAGTACTACAACCAATCTATATATCCAAGCTAAAGAGTTGTTGACTAAGTAGCTTGGAGATATATATATATATATATATATATATATATATATATATATATATATATATATATGTATATATATATGTCATCCCTCTATACCAAATGTGTTTGAGACCCTTGGCACTTTCCCCTTTATTTCCCACCTCCTTTTTTCATTTTCCTCAATTTCTTATCCCCCCCTTTCTTCTCTTTCCTATACTCTGCAGTAAAGGGTGACCTAAATATCACCCTCTCTATAATACTTGCATTTATTTATCCAATTATTTTATGTTACATATTCAAGAGATCACAGGATGGTCATTCTCACAATGCTCATTATTGAGATTCAAGACAATTGAACTATTCTTCATTTCCCTGTGTATTTCCTGTAACAATGAATGATATTTTTCCATGTACAAGTCTTTCATTTTTTTTGTTGTTGTTGCTGTTGATTTTATTCCTAAGCACTTAATTTTTTTGTTTGATTTTTTTGAGACCCAAACCAGTGGTGCTCATGGATTATTTCTGGCTCTCTACTAAGGAATTACCCCTGGAAGTAGCACCCAATACTATATATATGCCAGAGATTTAAGCCGTCAGACATATTGTAAGGCAAGTTCTTTACCCACTACCTATCTCTCTGGTCTTATAAAATGTTCCTGTTAAACTACCATGATCACAAAGACCTGATTATTGACAGGGGAACCTATCTCAGGGTGTATCTGAATGTAGGTTGGGTCCACAATTCTAATAAAGTATTCAGGGCTAGTGAAAAGAAGTTTACTTTGGTTCTTCTGGGGTACAAGAGCTTTGGTTGCCTTTTCTATCTGTCTCATCTATATGTAGGCTGCTGTTTTAAACTCCACAAGTTTGGGCAGAAGTTAGGAGTTTAAGAAAGGGTAGGATAAGAGAGGATAGACAAGAGACAAAAAGTTCTTGCTTGACTGGTGCATTGGTAACCTGGAGTATATTTCTTCTATATATGGTTTACGCCTTATGATTATGCATTTTGGTAGCTTCCTGTATATTGTGCAGGGATCTCCCCTCTGCAATCCACTACTACTTATGCTATAATATCTCACCTACAGATTCTGCTTTCTAACTGCCAATCACTAATGTAATGATTCCTAAAGATTTATCTCTTCTTTGGTATTATCATGGCCAGAGTCTTTCCTAATATAACATACTGCAGATTCACTTCATTTAGTCCATAAAGAACTCATACATTTTTGCCTTGCTCAGGTCAGGAATTCAGGATTTTCCTATTGCAACATCATCCTTGGCTTTGCTACCTTGGTGCTTCTGACCAGTCACAACCTGTCCCTTTATACTTTTTAGAGGTCAATTATACCTCTGTAGCTGCAGGTTTCATATCAAGCTTTATAAATGATTCTTTTAAAATGTTGCATCTTGTTTTGAACATACAACTCTCTTTCCCATTAATAAGTAAAAAAGTGGTCCACTAAACATTTAAAACAATACAAAACAAACCCAACCCATAGACGTCTTTACTTACAATGAATTCTTTGTCTTTCCATTTAAAGCCTAAAGGTGAATGATAGGCTATTGCCAGTAGAGAATTTCACAATTTCTTAGTGCATCCTACATCTGCAGTCTAATACCTTCAAAGAACATGCAAGATGTAGAGATATTCAACAAGTACTGCATCTGTTCTCTTATTTTTGGAACCTCCACTGAAACTCTGAGTCAACAGAAAAACTCCCATCTTAATATTGTGATATATATATATATATATATATATGTCACATATATGTGTCTACATATATGTTACAGGCTCCTACTCTACAATACATTATGTTTCTTGAAAAAAGAAATTTGGAAAACACTGCTCTATTGTTTTGCTTTTAATATTATATAAAATCACTTATTTGAGATATGTGGAGGAAGTAGTTTATATGTAACTTATATCATCTTTATTAGAAATAAATATGAAATTAGCATTCAATTTATTGAAATGTATAAATATGACCATAAAGTTGCTATCTTTTGATATATTGATGAGATTTTTGATATTCTTAGATTTTTAAAATAATGAGTAACTAGTTTTCTAGAGCATTATTATTTTCATATAACTTTATAGTAAATTTATATAATTTCCCTCAAGCTTTTTATCTGTACTTATACTTTAACTTGGTTAAAATTATATAATTTTTGTAAATTTCAGTGGTGCTAGTTTTTTCATAGTATTATGACACATAAAAAATTTAATAAATATGAACACCTGTAAACTGCATTAAGGTCAGAAATACTAGGTAGAATTAAAGCAAGAAAAAAGTATTCTAAAGGAGAACTAGTTGTATTTATAGACTACCAGAATGTTTAATGACTTTTGAGCAAATGGTACATGATATTGGGTCATCTTGACCCCTTCCTTAATCAGTTATATACTTGCTATCTTTTCTTCCAAAAATATTTTAAAATAAATAAATTTAGGAGTTTGAGGCCTATGTTTAATAATCAGTATTGAATGGTCCCCTGAGCATCACCTGGAACACAATGTCCAAACACAGAGCAGAAGTATTCTATCAGTTTTAGAGCCTTAGCTTTCTTTTGAGAAGTAAAATATGAACCAAAGATAGTACTAAAGGTTAAGGCAACTGTCTTGCATGCGAACAGTTCCAGATTGATGTTTAGCATTCTATGGATCCACAGAAATGCCAGAAGCAATATGTGAGCACAAAGTTATGAGTAACCCTGCATATATCACCTCTATTTGTTTATAAACAAGTATATGCATTAAAAAAAACATGTAGATCCAGAGAGACCTTGTTGAATATAGCCCTTGAAGCCTCAGAGAACCTTTGGGTGTGACTGGAGATTCTGAGCCCTGCTGGGGTAGACTGGACAATACCCACATTGCAGGGCCCAAGCAGTATCATTTATTAGGCTCCTATAATGATCTGCTGACCCAGTTGGCAGAGAATCAATGGCCAGACCTTCTGACTATCTCTTGAAAGGCTCTATCCCCCAAAGAAAAAACAATTTGTTGTTGAACATTTTATAGAAAATTAGATATAAATATTAACTTAAAAAATTAACTATAACATCCATGGGGCCAGAGTGGTGGTGCAAGCAGTAGGGCATTTGCCTTGCACGTGCTAACTTAGAACGGTTCAATCCCTCAGCAATTTCTGAGTGCATAGCCAGGAGTAACCTCTGAGTGCCACCAGGTGTGGCCCAAAACAGCAAAAAAAATTTTTTTAACTAGAACATCCAGATAAAGAACATCAACATCCTCACTCCAGAATCTCTTCCTCATACTTTTCCTTCCACTGTTTTGGGTACTCTCTAGATTACTCTCCCTTCCACCTAAGAATAACTGGTATTCTAACTTTCATACATTTAGATTAATTTTGACTATACTTATACCTTATCTAAATGATAAGTACTCTTTGGAGTTGGTCTTCTTTCATTCAATATTGTTAATTAGTTTTATCTATATTTTGTATGTAGTAGTAAATCATTCACTCTCAAATTCAGTAAATTTAGAATGCAAGTACCAAAAATTAATCAGTCTTCTATCAATATGCATTGGAATTATTTTCAATTCGAGGCAATCCAATGATAAATAATACATCTTTTAATACTCTAGTAAATGTTAGTTTTGTTTTGATTTGGGGCTATACCTGACAGTATTCAGGGGCTCACTCTTGGTTCTATGCTTAAGGAGCATGGGATCATTTGGGGTGCCAAGTATTGAACCTAGATAACCTGGTTGCAAGGCAAATGCCCTATCTTTTATACTATAACTTTAGCTCCTGAATGTTATTTTTGAAATATATTTTGTTTGTTTGTTTGTTTGGTTTGGGGTCACACCTGTCAGTTCTCAGGGGTTACTTCTGGCTCAGAAATCTCTCCTGGCAGGCCTGGCGGACCATATGGGATGCCGAGAATTGAACCCGGGTCAGTCCCGGGTCAACTGAATGCTGCTTTACTGCTCTGCTATCACTCTGACCATTAAAATATATTTCTGGTGTATATATCGAGGTGTTGAATTACTGGGTCATAGAGTATGCATGTCAGTTATTGTTATTTCTTAAGATTTTCTTTACAAGAATATATAGTCAGAATGCAAAGAATGGAAAATATATATATATATAAAATAATAATCTAAGAAATCTGAATGCCTGACAAAATTTACACAAAGAATTATTATTAGAAGCAATAAAAACATATAATAATAATAGGAATGTATTATTTATTAGAAATATGCAGATACTCCTCGCTTAAAGACCAAGTTCCATTTCAAAGACTTGGTCATACAGTATATGCATAGTACTTGACAATACAGTATTCTGAATCAGTAAAATAATGAGAAAGATCAAACTGAAAATTTCCATTTGTTTTAATTTGCATAGGTTGTGTAATTTACACACAGTACTGCGATGCATTGCAGAACATAAAGTTAGTAAAATAGGTACATTAAAGCACCAAAAACCACAGTACTGTACTGTAGAGTGTACAAGATAGAAAAAGGATATTTAAAATGAAATAAAATAAAAAACAGTGACGAGATGGTCGTAAGTGCGAGCGGTCACTAAACAGGTAGGTCATTAAGTGAGAAGTATCTGTATAAAAATTATTACACATAAGAACCTAGAAATAGAATCCTAAACTGCATAATCCAAAAACTGACAAATTTTAAGAATAGTCAATTTTAAAGTATAATTGAAAGAACTTTCAAAGGGGCCAGAGAGATAGTGTACTTGGCAGGTAGGGGATATGCCTTGCATGAGGCCTGCTTGGGTCTATCCCATATCATCCCCTGAGTCGTGTCAGAATTCTTGAGTGCATGTGCATGAAAATATAAAAAAATACTATGCCTTCAATGTTTAAGGAGTCACATAAATTTCATGACTTTAGATTGCTTTGTGTACTGCTAAGAAATGTTATAATGTACTACAATCTGGGGACTTGTGGACAAAGTAATTGTACATGGGTTCTGCCTTAATTTTCTTAATGTTCTTTGACTGTAAGTTCAATATTTAGGCGTCAGCAAGGCGATTTCTTCTGAAAACTCTGTTTATGGGCGATTGTCCTTCCACTGTAGCTTTACCTTGTCCTCTTTGCATTATTGTTCTCATAATTAAAAATTAATAAAAGAATTAAAAAATGTCAGTCAAAAATAAAGTGTTTTACTCTACTTAGATGTTAAAGACAGGCAAATTAGTTAAAGACAACTTAGACAGGCAACTTAGTTAAAGACAGGCAAATTGACAGAGATGGAGAATAGGTCCCAATGTGAGGCTGAGAAATTAAAAAAAAAATTTTTATTTAAGCATTATGTTTAAAAAAGCATTATGTTTATAAGGTTGTTCATAATACAATTTTCTTTTTGCAGAAAAAGCTGATCATGATTAAGTTACAGTCAATAATGTTCACCAGTGCTGAGGCTGTGCAATTTATAAAGAGACGGATAGGGAGTTATTCCTAATCATAATACAGTATCATGAGTATATCAGGGGTTGTGAAATATTCTGAAATTGACTATGGTTTTATTCTGAGTTTATAAAAAATTGAAATGCACACTTTAAACAAATATGTTTTGAATGATTTGTGAATAGACATTTTTGTAAATAGAACAATTTCAGTTTTGAACAATTTATGCTTAACTTCTTAAAATAATTAATATGTGCTTAACTTATTAAAATATTCTGTTCTTTGATAGCTTCCATAGTACTCAAGTTATTAAACCAATAAAGTAAAGCTTTAGCCAAACACTGTTGAATAGACAAAATGCATTTCAAAGTTCTCTAGTAAATTCAGATTCAGACCCTCCTCCAGGACTTTGATCTGATGGAAACCAGAACCTCTTCCTGGGTTAGATGAGAAGGGGAAGCACCGCAAACAACAAGACAACCAAGCTACAAGCCAGCAAGCTCCTATCTGCATGGCTGATAAGGACCATCTGATGCAATGAGGCCATTCTCTCCACAAAGTCACAATATTTATTTTAACACCAGTGAACACTGAGTGTGTGTATATATCTATATAGTGATAAAACATTGCTCTAATATGTACACAAGGTCTGAACAAGATCAATTCATCAGTGTATCATGCAGATTGTATGAAAGAGGTTGTTTATATAGTGTGTTGATAGAGTACTGTGATAGAAGCCATAGAGAAGCACTGTTTAATCCTCATAATGCATGATATATATTTTACAATATGGGCAATATATAAATAATTAATAACAAAGACAAGAGATAGCATGAATATGAATCAGAGATATAATATGTAAGAAGTCTGCTGAAATCTTCTGCTCTTAATGGCTAAGTCAAGCATTTAAGAGATGTTCTTTATTAAGCTTTCCTTGTCTGTGGGCTGGCCCACACTGATTTCTCTATCTAATGGTTGCTATTTCTGTGGATGTAATTTCAAAGTATTTCATTTGTACATTAAATGTTTCTACTGCCTATTTGTATGAAAGTCCATGTGGAAAGAAACTGTTCCGTGATACAGCACAATAAAATCCCACTGTCTGACCAGTTTAAATACCAACTTTTTTTTTTCCCAGAAATGTCCTATTCAGGAATATAGCAAGCTTATTGGCAAGCACATAGACTAGTTTATATGTAATTTCTGTCAGCCATTATTCAGTGTGTTTCAAGTATTGTGTTTTCTACCTAGAGAAGGACATTGTGCTGATAGTTAGCACATGTCCCCAAGGACTTCTCTTTTCTCTAATACATATGTATTAGTTCCCATTAACCCCATTTAGAGTAAGGAGCAATTTGGGTATGAAGAGGCCATATGGTAGTGAGTGTCTGTTACCGTATATGAGTAACTCTTCCCATTATCAGTCAGCCTTTATTTACTCAATGAGTCAGTAACTCATTTTTGGGAGACTGGTTCCTTTTCCTCCAGAACTACTGGCAAAGACATGTATTCCCTCATAAGCTTTCCTAGAACTTAAAGTCACAATATCTGTGAAAAACACTGCAAGAAAGTATCTCTCCTAAAGAAAGGCCATTGTGAAGAGTATTACAAGTGAGAGACCAGAGAGTTTCTCTCACTGCAAGACTAAAGAAACTGAATCCTGCCTGCTCCCTATCCATCAACACCCTAGAATCTGGACAGCCCCTTACCCGCCCCCACCCACTTAGACCTTAATGAACTGAAAAGAAACCAAATAGGTACTGAGACTTCTCTCTTTTAAGTCCCACGTATCATTGATTCAGTGGAATCAACTTCTCTCCCTAACTCTCACCCTTGAAGAGTAATGAAAAGAATGCAGAGAGAAGGCCAACACAGAGGCTAGCAGAGGGCTACATAGAATACAGGTTTATATGCTGGCTTTCTCAGAGATCTCAGGAACCACTGTTCAAATACTAGGATTTATAGTGACAATATAGGCTCAAAAAGAATGTCTCCAAAATGAGGAGCATAGATTCTCTGAACGATTTGGTTTTATTTGTGTCCTGCTTCTGTGAAAGGTATACTATTCCTTTTTTTAAAAAAACACAAAAATTCTAGTTTTAATTTAAATAATAAAAAAATCACAAGGGATTTTGCATGTGTGTGTTTTACTCCCTTCCTTTGGTTTTGGTTTCTGGATCACAGCTGGCGATCCTCAGGATTTACTCCTGATCCTGTGTTCAAGGGTCACTTTTGGTTGGCCTCATGACCAACCAATTCAGTAAGGTCAGCTGTGGGCAAGTCAAGTGCCTTGCCTGATATACTATTTCTTCAGCCCTGGAATTTATTTCAAAATGGCTACAAAGCAAGGAATGGTCAATGGAGATAAGTAGTCTAAGAGGAGAATGAGAATGTGTTATTCTAGGTTTGTGTATGGTTGTTTTTTTTTCCAGCTACTCTTTAAGGGGGTTACAATGAAAACATGAGTAGCTGCTGGATGTGCCTTAGGTAGAATGAGAGATTTAAGGGCCAATACAATTATGAAAGAGATGGAAAGAACTTGGAGAGTACTCTTGGAGATAGATTCTACCAAAGAAGCCCAAAAGGATGGATAACTAGGCAGTGAGAAAGTTAGAGAGTTGGTAAGTATATTTAATTGTCATAAACATCCCACAAAAGAACTATGATATAGAAACTAATTAATGGCCTAAAATCACAATGATTTAAAAAATATATATACAGGATTTTATTTTGCTTTGCCTGACCTTGAATCTAGCACTTTAGTCACCACGATACACTATATAGACAATGAAAGTGGCTTCCGTTCTATCTCCGAAGAAGAGAGAAAGAGTCCAATTTCAACCTATTACAATTAGAGCAAGCAAGAGGAATCCTAGAAGAGTAGAGCCAATCCCTTTTATAGTACTCCCATTCCTCCTCACTCAAAGCAATTGCAAAACATTGAGTTAAAGGGTGATTTAAATTGTCTACTTTTTGTATATTAAGATTTTTTACATTATGTACCATTAATAGCTTTGAACAAAATTTCTAAGAGCATAAAAACTATAATATACATATCATATATGTATATACATATATATATGTGTACATATGGGCACATATGCATATGTGTAACATGCATATGAATGAATATATATTCACTCAAAGCACAGACACACATAAATATAATTTGGACATAAAAGTACACTTTCTAAAAGCCATAAAGTATTCTAAACTTAAAGAAAATATCACCACAAACATACATATGCAAGCAAAGATACTTCATGAAATGAGTCAGGATTTTGTATTTGCATCAAAGTTCTCTCACTTACTTGAGACATTATTGTTTTCTTTTTTCTTTTTTTTTTTTTTGGTTTTTGGGGTCACACCTGGCAGTGCTCAGGAGTTACTCCTGGCTCTATGCTCAGAAATTGCTCCTGGCAGGCTTGGGGACCATATGGGATGCCGGGATTTGAACCAATGGCCTTCTGCATGAAAGGCAAAAACCTTACCTCCATGCTATCTCTCTGGCCCTGTTTTTTTTATTTTTATATCTTTATTTAAACATCATTATTGGGTTTCAGTCACAAACAGCCTCCCTTCACCAGTGCAACATTCCCACCACCAATGCATACCATCTTCCTCCACCCACACCCTCTGCCTGTATTCGAGACAGGCATTCTACTTCTCTCACTCATTAATAGTGTCATAGTAGTTGTTAGTATATTCTTTCTCTAACTGCACTCACCCCTCATTGAGGTGAGCTTCATATCATGAGTTGGTCCTTCCAGCCCTCATCTCTGGGCATTATTACAATAATATCTTTTATTTTTCTTAAAACCCATAGATAAGTGAGACTATTCTATGTCTAGTTCTCTCCCTCTGACTTATTTCACCCAGCATAATTGTTTCCATGTCCATCCATATATAGGAACATTTCATGACTTTATCTCTCCTGATGGCTGCATAATATTCCATTGTGTATATTTACCACAGTTTCTTTAGCTATTCATCTGTTGAAGGACATCTTGATTGTTTCCAGAGTCTGGCTATTGTAAATAGTACTGTGATGAATATATGTGTGAGGAAGGGATTTTTGTATTGCATTTTTGTGTTCCTAGGGTATTCCCTAGGAGTGGTATAGCTGGATCATATGGGAGCTCAATTTGCATTTTTGTGAGTAATCTCCATATTGTTTTCCATAAAGGCTGTTGAGACATTATTGTAATTATTGAGTTCAACATCTTCATCTGTGTCTGTGTTTAGAGTTTATAATATAGTATATTATAATATGTAATCAACTTTAATTATTCCAATGACAACATATTTCCTAGATATTTATATAAAAGCTTCACAATAATCTTTTTAGGTTTTTTGCAGACACATACTTTTTAGTTCCCTTCAGGGGATAAGTATTAGAGTAGAACCCTACTTTGTAATTACAATGCATAGTGTTATAAAAAATCAGATTTGGGGGCTGGAGCAGTGACACGAGCAGTATGGCATTTGCCTTGCACATGCTAACCTAGGACAGACTATGGTTTGATCTTCCAGTGTCCCATATGGTTCCCCAATCCAGGAGCAATTTCTGAGGGCATAGTCAGGAGTAACCCCTGAGAGTCACTGGGTGTGACCCAACCACCCCCCCAAAAAAAGGAAAAGAAAGAAAAGAACATTAGATTTGGCATCAATTTGGAAGTTAGTAATGCTCTGCGAGTTAAAGGATGCCTCCACAAAGGATCCTTAACTGGCTGTCCCCACACCATTCCTATAACTTCTATCAACTACTACTTTGGAATTCATTCCATCTTTTTCTTGCTTTTGCAAGAAATCACAATCACAAAAGTTGCTGCTAGGATGAAAAACAAAGGCTCCCTCAACCTAAGTGGCCCAGAACAAGTTCATTTCAGGAAGTAACTATACTTTAATTATCAATTAACAGATGTAATGCTATTTTCTCTATCCCACCCTGACCAAGATGTTTTCATATACAGCACACAGCAGAGTCTTTTCTTACATGGCATCCCCAAGAGGAGCTTTCTTGCAGGGTAATGAGAGAAAATTGGTGGAATGTGTGCTCCGTGGACTCATATGGACAGGAACACTGGATTCTTCTTTATCTTTACTTACTGCACGTTTTTCTTCTTTGGACTTTTTTTTTATTATTCTAAATTGTGCGTGAGATAATAGTTGGTTTCTCAAAGTTCAAAGGCTAAACCTACTGATAAACTTCAGCGACTACCAAGGGATAAACGCCACCCGAACTGCCAAAACAATCATGACCTCACTTCCTATCGGCGGTGGTGCATGAAAAAAGCCTCACCAGGGACTCAGAACCGGCAGGCAAGGCTCTGGCATGGGCCAAACAAAGTTTGGTGAGTCACAGAAGCAGAGACTGGACCAGTTCTACTGAGGAAGGAATCTAGAAAGAGTCCATTCCTCTGTCTATTCTATCATGGCTCTTTTCTCTGGAAAATTATCCTTGCTCTAACCAAGAAAAGCCAGACATGGAACAAATTAGACTTTTATTTTATTCCTCTTTAAAAAGCTTTTCTAGTGTGGGAGAAAAAAGCCCATGGAAGAGCAGAACATACATTTTGCTCTCAGTACTGATTAGTTTCTTAAGGTTTAAGTATTCTTGACATAGGTAGACTTGGGAGCTTTGGAATGTCTTGAACAGAAAAACAATGTCTACAGTTCTGGAAGTTCTAATAGTCTTGAAATAGATTAAACCCAGAGTTTAGGTCCCCAGTGGGGGATTTTGCATAACTTTAGGAAAGGAAAATAAGCGATTATCTGAAAGGCTACTATGTATCAAGCCCAAGTTTGCTGGAGAGATACCAAATTAGTGAGGCTATGACCTCTGTGTCTAGTCATCGCAAACACTGGCAGCCAGAGGAATATGCAAGACTTTAGGGGAGCCCAGTGCAAACTCTGAGTCCCTCTGGACCTGGCACAAGGGGTCAGCAAGTGAGACCCAAGGCATGTGCCTTATTGAATCTTAGAGGACAGGCAGGGATTAATATAACAGGCTATAGTATGGCAGAAAAAAAGGCATGGGTGATGGGTGGGGTTGGTGAGAGAGAGAGAGAAAGAGAGAGAGAGAGAGAGAGGAATGAAATAAAAATTCCTGCATTTACTTTTTTGAACTACCTATTTACTCCAGAATAAGATGATCCAAGTATAAGCTGGCCTTCCTAATTTTACCCTAAAAACTGGGAAAACTTAGTGACAAGTATAAGCCATGGTGGAAAATGCAGCAGCCACTGGTAAATTTCAAAAATAAAAATATATACTCAAAACAGTTACAATAATTGAGGAACCAGTAAGTTAAATTATTTTCAATATTTATTGTTAAAGAAAATCTGTAAACTAGCAATGATAACTTTAAAACTTTAAATAAAGTGCAGAAAACTGTAGCTTAACAGGTAATCAAGCTAAAATCACAAAGGTTAAAATCCTTCAAAACTGGATTTATCCTCCTTTTTATCAGTATGTCCAAACAGAGCTTCAGCTGTATCTGATGTGAGGGTATCAGCATAGATATTGTCATCATCACTGAGTTCACAGATATCATCATTACTTCTATGGGTCTCATACAAAGCTCAGAATATTGTGAGTTAAATAGTTTCGTGGCATCCAGTTCAGTTCAGCCGCCTACCTCTTCAGCTCAGCCTCGACCTGTGGACTTAGCTGAACACTGCCTCCTCCAGCAGAAGACGACTGGAGACTATGTGCATTGGATTCGGTGCACCGAATAAAATAACCTGTTTGACCCAAGAATAACCCGAGTTTGGGGTTTTGGG
>PVKC010010865.1:0-25282 GCA_004027635.1 Crocidura indochinensis
AGACATATCAAATAAGACATCTAGTGAGCATTGTAGCGATAAAGATATGCACCACATAATTGCCATGGTCTTGAGATAAAAAACATGACAGAGCGCAAAAAATCAAAGAGAGAAGAAGAAAGAAAAAAGTATATATATAAGGAAAATAGTGGACTACTACTTCTATATCTACACCAAAACTGAATTATTATTTTTAGAATTCTAGAATTTCTTAGGACCTCAGTAAGAAATAATACCTTCAATATTCAGTTATTAAAAATTAGAGTTTTGGGTTTTATTTGGGGGGAGTTGGTCCACAGCAGGTGTGCATAGGGTTCAGTCTTGACTCTGCACTCAGAAATCACTCCTGACAGGCTTAGAAGACCATATGGGATGTCAAGAATTGAACCTGGATACATTTTGATGGGCAGCATGCACAGCATACATCCTACCACTGTACTGTCACTTCAGTCCCCTGAGTCATTAAAACTAATTTAATATTTACCAGAATCAGAGCACAAAATTATGTAAAAATTGATTAAATGTTTCATTATATATTGAAATATAAGATTTGACTTTTATTGGTAACAATGCATCATATTACATATGTTTATTTATAATAATTCAAAGTTACATATATTGTTATTATTAAAATAAAATAAATTTGTTTAATTTTCTTTTTATAGAAAAGGCAAAATAAAAAATTGTAGAAAAGGCCTATAGACATTTCTCTTGTTGATAATCAAGGCTGATCCATGAACTGAACTGAATTAGCCCCTATTTTGGTTTAGAATACCAGTGAACTTAACCCTGAAATATGAATTTGAGTGCAAGTGATTTAGTTAGGATAGAATATCAGGAAACATCATCAGACAAATGAGACAGTGGAGGCATAACATTTTATAAGAGTTTATTAAAGTAGTTGGTTTTCACTATGAGTCCATGGGAAATTCTGGAAGTGAGAATAAATACGTGCCTCAGTAAAGCTCAGTTGATAGTTGAGGGAGTGAGGGGATCTACACACCGACAAACTTTAGTCTAATCATTAGTGTAGCTCCTTGAAGATAATACTAGTCTGTCATATCCTTTTGGACTGTACAATAGATTGAAACTCTGAACCTGAAAATGCCTTTAAAAAATATATGCAAGTGACAGGAATAAAAATGGCAAGTAACAACAATAACAAAAAGATAATTCCAGAAAAATTACAAAAGGCTTCCAGAAGGCTTACAAAAACCCTTGGTTTTGCTTTTTAAATTAACTAGTTGCTCAACAACTTATTTTAAGAAATATAGAACAACACATCAAAGCTTTTTTTCCCCCTTCAAAAATAGAGCTACTGTGATTTCTGGAATGACTAGCATATTTGGACCCAGTACTTTCTCTTTTGAGAAGCACTGCTAAGCAACAAAAGGGTGCCCCAGAAAATCATTTACAAACACAGGATTGCCATTTTTGCATCAAGATGCCTTCAGCTGTCTCTGCCTCTACTTCTGGAAAACAAACCTAAGACACAAAGAAAGAAATCATTCCAATCCTCATTAATATACATATATATCAGTAATAAGAGAAAATAAATAGAACTCAGGGAGTAAAGATTAAAATAATAGTTAATTGCATGGCTAGATAAATCACACAAAGCCAAGTTAGAACACACCCTGGGTGTGACAAAAAGGCAGAGGAGGAGGAAGATGTGGGTGTGTGGAGGTCACGTCCCCACTGAGTCTTCAAGGAGCAGAGAACTGATTATTTCAGCAACCCCAGTGCTGAGACTGGAAAGGAACAGCCTTAGCAGGAGCTGTGACTGCTCAATGAACACAGAGATTTATTTATATTTTTGGCAATTTCTTTTTAGAATCAAGAGTTGGCTTCTTTAGAGATAATGTAAATGGAAACACATTTAAAAAAATCCTTGATAAAACTCACACTATTGATACAGGGAAAAAAATAGAAAAACAGATAGAAGACCAAATGGAAACTGTAGGTTATAACTGTGATTTTGCCTTTTCTAGGAGCTCCATAGTTGCTACTCGTGGTTCAGGCTCTTACTGATATGAAGAAATATGATTGAAGAAAGTGAAATGTCAAGACTTCTGTAGGTACTCACTGTGATACTTACCTCCTGCTTTTGCTATGAATCGTGAAAACTGATGTCCTTTCTCATGACAGGCACCTCCCCTAATGGACTATATCTGCAGGAAATGTATGGGAAACTATATTTTCCCTGAAAAAACCAAATGTAGATACTGGTTGTCGACTTCAGTCTACTAGATTCTGGACTTAACTGTGGTAGCCTTCAAGTTTGTTCTTTGGAACTTATTTTAAATTAGATGAAATGGTGATTTCCATATTAAGTTTCTTTCTCTGCTGTTACCTTACTTCCATTTGAAATCTCATTTTAAATAAAGCCTTTATTTGTGTGAGAAGATGAAATTAGAACTATATGAATTGTATCTTATATCAAGCACAAATGCAAGGTCAAAGTGAAGTAAAAACCTTGAGATAAACCAGAGTCCATAAAATACATTGAAGAACACATGCCCGAACTCTACATGAACCTGAACACATTTCATCTTTAATGAGCTAACCACAGAAGCAAGGAACAAAAATCAGAATAAACAAGTGGGACTACCTAATTATTTGTTTTAAATAATTTTTATTGTGGCCAAATATTTCCCAGTAACAGTAATATTTAAGGTATGTGATGACAATAAATCGGGGCCATTCCCTCCACCAGTGTTGTCCTCCCTTCACCCCTGCTTCCAGCATGCATCCCATATCTCCCTCTTTTGTCTCCCTGGTATGCTAGTGTTAACTGTTCCTCTCTGTGTATAGCTTGTTGTAGATTGGATATAGATTCTTTTGTCATTGACATTGGATTTGGTATTTAAGTCTGATCATTTTTTATTTCCATTCTATGTACATATGACTACTTGGTCTTGGTACCCTCCATTTTATTTCTCCCCTCAATTCATGAGGCAGAACAAGATCATTTATGTTATGTGGCTCTGTTGGAAAAAAACAAAAATCATACAGCAGCAACAGCAACAAATAACTGGGAGGATTCCTTCTAGAGTTTATAAATATAGATTTAAAAGAGGAAAGGGAAAAAAATCAGCATCTATCAAGAAAAGGCACCCAGATACTAAAAATTACCACCATCATATAATATGAGAAAGAAAGTAAATAAAAATATTAAAATAATAATAATAAAAGAAAATAGAAAAAACACATTCAAACACAAACACTTTTTGCACAGGCACAGTAAGTATTGGAGAAATTATACAGGGAATTCCCTTGGCCTAAGATATACAGAGTTTCTCTGCCCTTGAAGCATACTTCGAGGGGAACTACTGCAGGCTCCATACATGCTCATTTAAGCACCCCAAGGTTTAACATCCCAGGAAACTTTCCACTCAGTTGTGAATGATAGCATTAGACCTCTGTAGTGAGAAATCTTGTTTTTTTTTGTATACATCATAGGATGAAGGCTAGCATAGAGTCTTTCTTTACAGTTCTAGAAATTCTGTTCCATCACTATTGTGATTAGTCTTCTGTAATTAGTGGTCTTGGTTTTTGCTCAAATCCTAGGACAAAGTCTAGGGTAGAGTCTTTCAGTATGGTTCTAGAAGTTCTGCCCAGTCACAGTTGTCAAAGTTATACTTCTGGAATTAGAGATCTTGGGTTTTGTACTAATCTTAGGCCGAGGCCTAGGCTAGGATCTTTCTTATTGGTCCCACGATAGGTTATGCCCAATCATGTTTGTCAAAGTCAATCTTTGGTAGTTAGTGATATTGTTTTTTTCACAGAGCAAAGGATGACATGTCTTCTGATTTCATCAGACCGTTAGATGATGAGATAAGGCAAACCTCTCTCTTTTTTTTTTTCTTTTGGTTTTTTTGGGGGGTCACACCCGGCAGTGCTCAGGGGTTACTCCTGGCTCCATGCTCAGAAATTGCTCCTGGGAAGCACGGGGGACAAATATGGGGCACTGGGATTCGAACCGATGACCTTTTGCATGAAAGGCAAATGCCTTACCTCCATGGTGTTTACAATTAATTGATCACAGCAAACCTCTCTTATATCAAGTAGTTGCTGTTTTCTCATATCAGGATGTCATATCAAAACTGGTGCAAATGGGTGCCAGATTAGTATTAAGAAGTTCTCATGATAGGGCCCGGGAGATAGCATGGAGGTAAGGCATTTGCCTTTCATGCGAAAGGTCATCGGTTCGAATGGTGCCTCATATGGTCCCCCATGCCTGCCAGGAGCAATTTCTGAGCATGGAGCCAGGAGTAACCCCTGAGCACTGCCGGGTGTGACCCAAAAACAAAAACAAACAAAAAAAAACAAAAACAAAAAAAAACCGAAGTTCTCATGGAGTAGTTTTGTTCCTGGTGCTGTTGTTGGGAACTGTGTCGATTCTGTGTATGGTATCTGAGGTTCTAGGTAGGACTGTCATTGTCAAATCACACGGAGTCTAAATTCGGTTCACATGACACATGCTCAGGGTGGGAGGTGCTCCTGTATTATAAAATGCATGGGTTCTTAGCCCTAGTAGATCAGAGCTTGTTTCTGTGCATAAATTTCCCCCTTTTTTTAGAGTGCCTATGCATAAGGGAATGGTACCATATTATATTGCTGGTGCATTTGAAGGTAAGAATGACAGGTTACACAATCTCTGTGACCTGGTCTATAAACTCTGTACAATGAAAGAAACTCATGCTAAAATAAAAAGAACTCTACTGAATAGGAATAAATGCATGCCAAATAAGGGGCTAATGCTTAAGGTCTATAAACAAATAGCAAAATTCAATAACAAAAATTCAATGACCTCATTCAAAATAGGGAGAACAAATGAAAAGACACTTCCTCAAAGAAAACATAGGGAAAGCCAAATCAAAACAATATTGAGATATCATCTCACACCATCATACATCAAAGTATCTGTAAATGATCAGTTGTTGGTAGGGTTTTGATGAGAAAGGAACCCTCATCCACTGTTTGTGGAGATGATGTCTAGTTCAAACCTCTATAAAAAGCAATTTGAAGATATATCAAAAAAAAAACTCAAATTAGAATTCCCATATCTCAGTATCTATATTCAAAACACAAAAAACACTTATTTGGAAGGATATATACATACTTATGTTCATTATAGCATTTTGTACAGTAGTCAATATATGAAAATAATTCAAATGATAAACTCAGAAGTTTTGAAAATGGAAAACTCTCTGAAAATGGAAAACTCGTGTAGTTAGTCACATGAATATAATAAGAGGAAACCATGCTTAGATAAGTCAGTCAGAGGAAAAGAATATTTTCAAAATTATAGTGGTACTTACAGATACAAAATAACTATGGGTCAACATGAGAATAGATCCAGAGAACTGAGTTTGTGGGGATATTGAGGAGCCTTTGGGTGCGAGAGAAAATAAACATGTGTTTATCGGAGGTAAGTGTGGTGTTAGAGTTATATACACATGAGACCAATTAAAATCAATTAAGTTGATTGTACCTCAATCAATAAAAATGAATCTTTAACAATTCTCTAATTATAATTATATTGTCATAAACATAAAAGGACCAGCTCTCAAACTCTGCTTCATTACTATGAGGCTGCTGGAAATTCTGAATACAAGATTGACAGAATCAGAGTTTTTCTGTTGGTTTAATTTATTTTTAAATAAATTTAAATATTTTTCTAGTTCTTTTGTGGTCTCTTATAGTTTATCACTGATTTCTCCTGATCACTCTATAATCATATCACTTCTAAGAACTTCAACAAAAACATTTGCTTCCAGAGACTAACCAAACATATTAATTTGGAGGTAAAATGTATGTTCCCTGGTAGATCAATGGGGCATCGTTGAATCTGTGTGAGACTGAAACATTTCCTTCCTCTCAAATTAAACAGTCATCTTCCATCGAATTGATACATTGGATTTCAAAAGGATTTTTGTTCATTGAGAACCCATGGATACCAATGTCTGAAAGCTGTTAGGCAAAGATCTCTAATTTGAATCTAGCTCAACAGATCTGGGAATACTTTATTTAATTTCCTTTAATAGCACTCCAAATTCCAATTCCAGTGTGTTTATTATTACACTGTGCGACCAGCAATAGTATTCAAGATTCATTGGCACTGGAGTATAAATGTGAGTAGGAATAAGGAATTTTGGGCTGAGTGGAAGAGACCACATTATTACTAAATTCTTTCCCTTTTTTATTTTGCCTCCCTTATTCTCTTTTTGGTTTCATTGGACTACTCAACAAAGCATTTGCAAAAGAATTTCTAGGTAAACTGTAATACCAGAAAAGTTGCTATGCTAATCATTTCTATGTCTGAGACCCAAAAACAGTGAAATTTGGTTGAAGACTTAACACTATTAGATAAAACAGAGTAAAGAATTATGAGAAACTTAACATAAAAAACTTTGTATTTTGTTCCCTTCTCAACATTCACAAATGCATGGTCCCCTTTTGGCTTGTTGCTGATGAAACTGTTATTATAATGATTAGGGGATCACACACTTGGTTATGATATTTGCTAGTACAGACTTATTTGTGCTGTGCCCAAAATAAAAAGCATTGTGGCACAGGGGATCCTAAATTACAATGTCATTTAAACCCCACTTGGACACCTAGGATGTTGCAGGTAATTGACCTTACAGCCCCATGCTGGAAAGTCAAGTGCTATCCAAAATACACACGGGTCTCCACAAATAATTTTTTAATCTGTGAAAATAAAAGGAATGCTTTCTGGTTTTTTTTATTTAATAAATTGAATAATACATTTAAATTTCAATTGAATACATATTATTTTTCTATATCTGTATGCTTAGTGCTTGATACAGTGGGCTCCCTAAATGATTGTTAAATGTAGTCAAACTAGCATTCTGAAATAAGTCATTGTCATCAGTGGACTTTTTTTTATGAGTGCATTTAGAATACAGTAAGACATAAAGCATGTTAGGCTTAAGAAATGAAATAGAAGATTAACCTACTTTTAGGTCTATTAGCTTTGCTTCTTTTCACTGAAGTGGAACGAGTCTTATTAAATACTAATTATATTCCACATTCTTTTGCATTCTGATTGTTTTGTTCTAAAGAGGGTGCTTCTTTTAGAGGAATTAACTGTTTTCTGATTTGCAAATTTAAATATCTATGACATCTGGGTTCTCAACTATAATTTCTATAGTTTGCATGATTTCTCAAATCCAAATGTCATTTTGAGAGCCTGCTTTGATGTTATTAAAATCATCTGAAGTCACCAATCCTCTGGAAAGAGCCTGAGGTTTTAATGGCCAATAGCTATTGGTTTAGTCTTATAATGGGTACGGAGCATGATTATTAGCAGATTATTAGAGATGTTCAAGTCTGTAAGAACTAACAATTTATTTTGAAGTATCTTTCCATATTAAGGAACATATACACACATCTATAGAAAACTTAAAGAAATGCGATCACTTTTTTTCACAAAGAATATTCACTACAACTTCAATTACAGTCCTTGACTAAAAGGACTAAGGTGAGGTAATCACATAAAATCTATTTTAAGAGAATTAAAAAAATTCAAAATGAAGGAAAATATTTGTTCTCTTATTGTGATATTTTGATTATTTTTCAGTTCAAACCTTTCTTACATTCTGTTAAAACTATTTTGTCATGTGCACAATACTTTTTTTTTTTTTTTTTGGTTTTTGGGTCACACCCAGCAGTGCTCAGGAGTTACTCCTGGCTCCATGCTCAGAAATTGCTCCTGGCAGACACGGGGGACCATATGGGGCACCGGGATTCGAACCGATGACCTTTTGCATGAAAGGCAAATGCCTTACCTCCATGCTATCTCCTGGGCCCCACAATACTTTTATAAACGTAAATTTGGTTTAGTATAATTTTACTGTAAATTTTATAGATTCATAATTGTTAGTTCCATATTACATTTAAAAAAGTCATCAGCACAAAGAGATGTGAGTTCAGTTAGAGAAATAACTACACTAACAGCTATCATGACAATAATGAGTGAAAGAAATACACTCTCGAATATGGTGTCTCGAATACAGTCAGGAAGTGGGGGAAGAGGATAATGGGAATATTGGTGGTGGGAATGTTGCACAGCTGAAAGGAGGTATCCCTTTTTATAAAAGAAACCTAACTGCAAACATATATGTAATCATAGTGCTTAAGTAAAGAAATTAATTAAAAAAAATTAAAAAGCCACCAACAAACCCAAGATCATCTACATTTTATTCTATCTTATTTTCAGAAGTGTTATAATTGTTTGAACTAATTTTAGACTGCAAGTACTAAGTTTCCATTGATTTTATTATGATGTCCATTTCTAACTAACCCTACTACCAAAAAGATTATGTTTATAGCTTTATATTTCTTTTTTTCTCTATGAAAGATATTTTTGGTTATATTTGTATGGTCTTATTTTGTGATCTCTGTTCTGTTACACTGATTTATTTCTAGGAATTTGTTAATTACTTCCAGGCCACCCAAATTGTTTGTTTACACTAGTTTATTATGCTGCCTTATATATTTTTTTTGTTGCATCAATCATAATATCCTCCCATTTATTTCTGGTTTAATTTATTCAAACATGCTTCTTTTCCTTAATGTAAGTTTATTTTCTTTTAAAGAAACAGCAAATTTATTTCATTTCTACTACTTATTAATAGTCCTATAATTGTAATAGCTAAATTTCATTGTAGTTTTTGAGTCACACTTGGCAACAATGCTCAGAAGCTACACCTGCCTTTATGTTCAGAAGTGATGATTGGTAGTGTGTGGGAACTATAGGCAGTGCCAAAGACTTGAACCATGTTTTGGGGATGCAAACCCAGCCCCTTAATTTTAATTTCTGTAGCATATCTATAGGCTGAAAGGCAAAAATTTTCATAAATAATATCTTTCTGATGATTTTAGATTAATTCATTCTTTTAGTTTCTTAAAGTGTAAAGTGTTATTTAAATCACTTTGAGCACATGGTTACAAATTGTTCACTATTGGGTTTCTGTCATACAAGGTACACACTCCGTCTTCACCAGCGTGTCCTGCCTATCACTTATATCTCCCGTTTTGCAAATGTTTATTACCTATAATTATTATATAATGCTGTTCAAATCTTCTCATCTTCAATCTCATTTTTCTATACTCAAATTAAATTTGGGGTATTATAAACTCAACTGTTCTTAATTTGTGTCTTACTTAAACTATACCAAATTTGACTTCAAAATTTTAATATTCCTGAGGTTTAATAAATTTTGTATTGACATATATTCTTAGTGTAATGACCTGTTGTACTTATGTGTTATTTGTTTTAAAATAGTTTTTATTTAGAGTATATGTTATTAGAACAATAAAATATATTTTAGCGGGTATGTTTTGATTTATTTTCATTGAAAAGTACGTTTTCTTTTTCCATTTATTTAATGTTATTTGAAGTAATTGTACAGATATTTTAATTGGTGCTACCATTTCAATTCATAAACTATATTAAAGTTATAGTATTTTATATCTGTTCTTTTTTAAACCAATAACATGTAATTTTCATTGCATATTGCATTTTGCTTCCTGCCTCTGTAGGAATTAATAATATTTGATTTATTAATGTCACAAATTTTGGACTTTATCCATTCTCTATTGATTAACAGACTAATATATATTTTGCAATTATCTTTTAAATAATATGCATCAAAATATAATAGCAAGACTATTTTTAGTTTCTATGTTTGCCTTCTTTGAAGAAACTAATCTTTTTCTTTGGTTTTGAGTGTTGTTGTCTTTATTGTAACATATCTTATAAATTAAATTTTAGCAATGTATCTCCCTGGATTATTTTTAAGTTCGGAAAGGCCTTTATTTTTCCTTTCCTTATTGTTTTATTTTGTTTCTTTTTTGGAGGGGTTACATTTATTAGTGCTTAAGGGCTACTGTGGTTCACTACTGTGAGGGGGAGTGGTCATTCCTTAGGATGCTTTGGGGTCTATGAAATGCAGGAATGGTACCTGGCTCCAACTTGTATAGCATGAGAGCCAAACCATTGAGATATCTCCCTGAGCCCCTTTATTTTGGGGGCAGAATCTCCCAGTATGTGCTCAGGAGACCCAAGATTCCTTCCCCCATGATTCTCATGCACCTGGGACAGTGATTTAATGCAAGGATCGAGGATGTAGCTGTGCTGTGGACTATTTTGGTCATTCTGATTGTGTTTGAAAGCCTTGAGGGCTGCATCTAGCAGTTCGTGGAGGAACTATTGCCCCTGGAATTAAATTTGAGTTGGCCAAATATAAGGCATTTACTTTAACCCTTTTACTATCTTTTCAGATCTCTACCTCTTTTACATTTATTTATATAAATCTCTTAAGTGCTGCTTCACTGAATGTCAAACCATTGAGGATGAAGTATAGCATGTTGGTTCAGTCCTGGTGCCTTAATGTTCTAGATCTGGCACTGTTCATGACAGAAACACCTTAACCTAGGAACTCTGCTTTTAAATTCATATAGCTGAAACTCTAACATGCCATTCATCTGTGTTATTAGTTGTTTTCAAATTCTGTTGATTCTGCAAGTCAGCAAGATAGTTTGTCTGTAAACAAACCAAATCTTGGATGTGTTAGCTACTGCTTTCATTTATTTCCCCTGGGAGAAAACCTGGTATGAAGTGGCTAATCTCCATTGCTTTGTCATGCAATTTAAGATGTTTGTTGAAACAAAAAGCAGCAAAATAAAACAACATGAGACATATTAAGAATTATAATAAACAAGAGAAATAATATGAATCTTATTGCCCTTGGTCTGCTGTGTACTCACAAATGTATTCATATATTTATATTAACTATGTTGCTCTGGGTAAAGAGCAGTATAAAGTTTCTTAATCTTACCTAATTCTAATGTTTAAATAACTTAGGAAAGATGTTATAAAGATCTTTAAAGAAAATATCTTCAATTCAGGAAATCATCAAGTCAAGTGTTAACTGGTTCCACTATGACTCCGAATGTGCCACAGAATATTCAAAGAATGCCACAGGTTGAAATCATGGAAATAGAGGAAGAAGACACCGCTTAAGACTAGTGCATTAACCAATAGACCAGGTTGAGTCACAGAAAGAGAAAGTGTAAAGATATTTTAAAACAAACAGCTAGGGGGCCGGGCAGTGGCGCTGGAGGTAAGGTGCCTTCCTTGCCTGCGCTAGCCTAGGATAGACCGCGGTTCGATCCCCCGGTTCCCCATATGGTCCCCCAAACCAGGAGCGACTTCTGAGCGCACAGCCAGAGTAACCCCTGAGTGTCACTGGATGTGCCCAAAAACCAAAAAAAAAAAATTAAATAAATAAATGAAAAAATAAAACAAACAGCTAAAGATATTTTAGAATCAAAATAATGCAAATAATTATTGATTCAATTTTTATTATAGGAAACAGGTATTAGATCTAGGTGGGAATCTTTTTATTTATTTATTTATTTTTTTTGGTTTTTTTGGGCCACACCCATTTGATGCTCAGGGGTTACTCTTGGCTAAGTGCTCAGAAATTGCCCCTGGCTTGGGGGGACCATATGGAACATCGGGGATCGAACTGCGGTCTTTCCTTGGCAAGCACTTTGCAAGGTAGACACCTTACCTCTAGTGCCACCTGGCCGGCCCCCTAGGTGGTAATCTTAAGAGTAAGTAATCTTATCACCCTTTGAGGCTAACAGCCTTTATGACTATTGAGGGTAATGTTAGCTAGAAATAATGTCATCATCCCATTTTTACATGGAATCACAATCATCAAAACATAATGAACATATACGTATTATTAAGTGAGCAGGGTAGAATTCATGGCTTTTGCCTCTACATATTATGCCCAGAGTAAGAATTTTGCCAATAAAAGTTACCATACATTGGGGGAAGGACCAGAGAGCACCAGCCTACTATCACTAAAAATAAAGATTATTCTGACTTAAGAGAAACCAAAACCCTAGATGGTATGGAGAAGCTTTATTATTTGTCTTAGTTTTTTGTCTTTCTTTAATTAAAAAAACTCTATTCCCTAGAATTTTCCCATTTTTTTTCCTAATGAAAGTAGCTATCATTATTTCCTTTTGTATGGTCTAAAAATGTCTAGTTAGGGGTATAGCATTTAGGTATATATTTATCAGTGATTGTTTCATATTTTTCAGGAAATTTAATATTTTTAGTAAACAGGAAATATATAATTATTTAGTATTTACAATGTTAAATATTACCCTTCACTCTTCTTGATTGATATCTCAGGTTTCTTAACAAATAATATATCTCACTGTTTCATACCATTGTACTTTAGAATTTGTATTAAATATTCTAGTTGTTTGGGTTTTTGCTAGAGTATATAATGCTGTTATAATTAATCATCCAGCTGTAGAAGAACCCAGAGGCATGAGGGATTTCCATCTGTCCCATAATCTATGCAAATATGAGGAAAATAGGGAGCAAATGCATTTAATAAATACTAATGTTATCTACCTAAAACAAGCAAAATATCATATGATCCACAAGGTCATCTGCACGTCTTTCAAGAGGGAAAGGACCTTAAAAACAAACAATAAAAGGCTTAGACAGCCAAAGTGTGGGTTATGTAGTGCCGCATTTCTGTTTTAAATCAACACTTTCCCTTTCTATGACTTAACCCAGCCTAGTGGGTTGACACACTAGTTTTAAGCAGTGTCTTCCATTCCTATTTCCATGATTTCAACCTGTGACATTCTTTGAATATTGCATGCCACACTAAGAGTCATAAAGGGCACAGTTAAAACTTGACTTAAAGCTGTCCTGAATTGAATGCTTGTTTTCCTTTCTTTTGTTTTCATCTTTGTATTTTCCTGCTCAAAAATGTAAATTTTGAATGAAAATGATCTTTTTCTTCTGCCAAAAGCATTTTCTGTTTTGCAAGACCTTTTGCAGACAGGAGGTAACTGAGGAATTAAAAAGAAAACAATTCAACTTTCTGTATAATGTATTAGGTGTTTAAATTGAGCCTTAATGAGTAAAAAGAATTTTTCTGTCTCTTTTCCTCTACTTTCCTCTGCTTAGCTATTTTCTCCTCTACATTTTTACACAGATTTACTTTTTAAGAAAGATTTCATCTTAGTAAAAGATGTAAACCATCATACTTCCCTAACCAAGGCCTTGGATTTAAACCCTGTTTTGCTACAAAAGTTAAAGAATGAGTAATTTTTCCCATCAGATGAGTTGCATAGTTCCCCCAACTGAAACTATTGAATCAGAGAGACCCTGTATGCTGCAAATATGGAACCTCACACAATCTCCTAAGCCTCTGCCAAGGCCGCCCTTAGCAACACTGATAAAACAGAAGAACCATTTTCATGAAATAATATTTTATATGGAGATCAAAATTTAGAAACTAACTTGAAGAAAATTTATAGAGGTAATGAAATAAGTGTGTACCATATATGAGATTTGTCTTCTGAGTAGTCTAAGGATGTTGAGCAAAAAAATGTTTTATAAGACTGATAGAATTTTATAAGTTTGGAAGGAAAGAAGAAGCATGCAAAATTAACAGCTTCAGTTACAATTAATTATTGGCTCTTCCAGGAATAAGAGTAGCTTAAAATAGTTGATGGATATATTAATTTATTTAAAATGTTCTTATAATATATAATTAGGCACTATTTTAGGTATTTTGTCTACAGAAGAAAACAAGATTTATATATATCTATATCACTGTTGAATATTATGAGAGGGCATGCCACTTCTAAATTGTAATCTTTTATATAAGTTAGAAAGGATACCAAGAATTTATGAAAAAGAACTAGGCTTGGTTATTATAGTCTAAAATTATTTTATCCACATATGGAATTTGGAAATCTTACTTAGCTGGCAATTGATTGTGTTAATAATGATGCTTAAGTAACAAGAGTAAAAGTGCTCTCTCTAAATCATCAAAGAAAATTAGATTCTATTTAACACAGATCTAGAGTTAGATGTATTTCTTAATTATTTGAAAATCTGTGGATCTCAATTAGTTAGAAATAATGATTAACGGGAGGTATTTCTTTTACCCTAACAAAATAACACTGAGCATACTATAAAGCAAATAAGACTACAAAAATGATGGTACAAGAAGCAAATACGTTTTAACTATTTAAAGACTGATGTAAATGTCAATCATTTGGAACACTGAGACAAAAATCAGAGCACAGACCAATAGGAATAGAAATAGGAAATAGTAATCGTGATAGTGATAGTGAGATTGACAGTAATAGGTAATAGTAATAGGAGGGAGGATTGATCCTGGCACATCATATTATCCTCCAAGACCAATAGGAATAATCCCTTAGCACTTCTGGTCCCCTCTCTAGTGAAAATACTACTCAGACTGTCTGCAGTTCTAGAGTTCATATGTTATCCAGTATATGATTAACAAAATTTGTGGTAATAAAGAATACAGAAATTTACTAATATGTGTCATCTCTACCTTGTTTCTTTTACTATATTCTGCTCATGAAGTAACAAAGTATTTTTTAAAAGATTAACATTGTCATAATGAATTGGCTTAGGCCTCAAAAGAACGGGCATTGTCCATTCACCCCTGAACCATGGATTCCATCTACAGAAACAACCACGGTTATCTATAACATCACCAGGAAGCAAACCTCTACCAGGGAAGACCCTCCTGTTGCCCTGGCATCGACTTACTCCAAAGAGGATCCTACCGACTCCAAAGAGAGTCCTTTAATACCCAGATGACTTTGGAACAGCAACAACCTGCTTTCAGGGTAGGGCTCTCCGCAATGCCCTTTAATGGTGAGGTGCAACTAGAGAATGCTCCACATAATCCTGACTTCGATATAAGATATTCACAGAAACCAGAATCTTTAACTACAGAAACCTGATGACAACAACAATAGCAATTGTTCAAAAAAATTTACTAGGACCACAGGGGTAGGACAACCTAGTATGCCTGGAGCCCAGAACTGGTATTATGCCAGAATTCTTGAGGAGTAAGGTCTCCTTATATTTAGAGCAAGGCTTTTCCTTTTTATTTCCCCCATATTTTGTTGGGCCTATGCTAAGAACAACAATTGCCACTCTCACATAGTTTTTACTGTATTTCTTTAACTCTATCCTTAAAAATAAAAGGACTTTGATCTGTGCAAAAGCCAAGATCGCTAACTACAGATGACTGGTTATTACAACACATCCCGGGACCAACAACAACAACAACAACAAAAACAACAAAAAATTCTAGCCTAGCTTTTTGTCTATGATCTGTTCAACAAACAAGATCTCCAATTCCAGAAGTCTGACTGAGACAACCAAAAGTGAACATGTCTTCCAGAAACATAATGAAAGACTTCGTCCCAAGTTCCATCCTAGGAGCAACATAATGACCACAACCACCAACTACAGAAGATGGATTAAAACGACACCGAAGAAGCAAAACTGCTAGAACCACAAAGAAAGTCTTCATCATAAACTCCATTCCTTGAGCTGTACAGAAACGAAGATCTCTAGATCAGAGGTCTTATTTTACCATCCATGACAAAGCAGAAGTCTTCCATACACCACAAAAGCACCGAGGAAAGAGTAAATGATCGTGGAAGGAGTCTATAGTTAATCCCATGACAGTATACTTCAGGTGTGGAGAACCCCTGTATCTCCTAGGCCAAGGGAATTTCCTCTATAATATCCTCAATAGTTACTGTGCCTATGCAGAGGGGGAAAGAAAAATAAAGCACAAAATAATCATTTTCCACATATATATATATTTATTGATTGATCGATTTTTTGGATGTTTTTATTTTGGTGTAGATATTGAAGTTGATGTCTCCAATTTTATTTTATTTTATTTTATTTTATTTTATCTTTCTCTTTCTTTTTGCACTCAGGCATAGTTTGATTTCAGAACCGAGACTATTGTGTGGTGCTTGTCTTTATTGCTGTAATGCTCATTGGATATTTAATTTGATATTTCTTTCTGTATTGTTGTGGTGTTTCAATTACCTCTTTCATGTCCTCTCTCAAACTGAGGTTGAAAGCCTCTAGAAGGACTCCACCCTTTTTCAGCTTATTTTATTTTATTTATTTACTTATTTATTTATTTATTTTTTTCTTATTTTTTACCCCATTCTATTGCTTTTCTTTCCTTCAAACAAAACCACATAACTCGAATTATCTAGCTCCGCTTCTCAAATAGAGGGGCAAACAAGGGAGGGTACCAGGACCAAACAGATATATGATCACTAATAGTAAGCTAGACAAAGAGGCGACCACTTACTCTAGCAGCCCGGGGGGTGATGGTGGGGGATATGGGTTGCAGGAAGAGAACGGGAATGGGGGGAGGACAAATTTGGTGATGGGTATTTCCCTGATTCAATGTTAATATGTACCTAAAATACTACTGTGAAAGCTATGTAAGCCAATATGATCAAAATAAAAATTAAAAAATAAAATAGCTTACTAAACCTTATCTAGTGCTTTAATGAGTTCATTGTCAAATCAGTAATTTTCAAAAATATACTTGCTACTGAACTTTTTCTTTTTCCTTTCTCTTCCATCTCTTTAGTTATTCTATTTTCTATTTTTTTAATAACTTTGCTTTTGGTCATCTTGAAACAAATGTATTATAATCAGTTATGTCAACTATGGATGCCTTTTCTTTAATAAAGAGTAATATCTTTTTTATATGGTTTGAAGGAAAAGAACTAACAGATTAACTTGACAGGCTGTCCAAATATAACAAACTTGGTTTATAACATATAACCAATTGGCTGGCAAGTCACTAGATCTTTAGTTCAAAGTTCTACAATTAAGAAAAAGTGTGTTGTAAGAGAATGGCTGTCTAGGGACATACAAACAGCAGGCTTTGGGGTTAAGCATTAGTGGTTCTTATATCATGTTTTTGTACAGTCTATGTTCAAGGTGAAACTCATAAAATGTTTGAACAAATACAGGGTGGTGCATCACTGAATGAAGATTTACTAATGACTGATTCACTGGGACTGCTTTCTTTACAAGTAAGATAAGAGAACTCCTGAGATTAAATAATGAGTTTTAGGCTCAGTAGACTTGTAATAGAGAAAGTTAATACCATAACTACAGGGAAGACAACAGTAGTGAAAGGAATCACTTTTAATCACACAAGTAAAGAAGACTTCAGTTCAAAAAGTCCAGGGTGAGAAAAAAATAAAAGGAGAGGGGAGAAAATAGCAACCCATCTATTTTCCAATAGAAATAGATAACTTGGTCCTGGGGAGAGCTCAGTGGAAAGAAAACATGCATCAGGCTAGGTACAATTCGATGCATCAAATGATCTCCTAGACACCACTGAGTGCACCCTCAAGCACAGAGCTGAGAATAACCCTAAATCATTGTCAGGTGTTGTCTACAATTACAACAAAACAGGTTATATATAATTATATATGCTAAATAGAAATTATAATCACATATGTAATAATACAGTATACATATTTATATTATATGATTGTATGATCACATAAGTATTTATATTTACTTTTAATGATGCTTTTATTTAAGCACCATGATTATGAATGAGGGAAGTAGAAAGCCTGTCTAGAGTACAGGCAGGGGTGGGGTGGGGAGGAGGGAGATTTGGGACATTGGTGATAGGAATGTTGCACTGGTGAAAGGGAGTGTTCTTTACATGACTGAAACTCAGCTACAATCATATTTGTAATCAAGGTGTTTCAAATAAAGATATTAATAAAAATAATAAAAAACAAATATGTTTGCAGTTGGGTTTAAGTCATAAAAACAACACCCCTCTTCACCATTGCAATATATCCACCAACAATGTCCCCCATCTCGTTCCTTCCCAACATCCTGTCTGTAATCAAGACAGGCATTCTACTTCTCTCACTCATTAGCATTGTCATGATAGTTGTTAGTGTATTATTTCTCTAACTGCACTCACCACTCTTTGTGCCAGTCCTCCTAGATCTAGACCATATCTCTATTGTCTCTGGCTATAATAATGTCTTGTATTTTTCTTAAATTTAAAGATGAGTGAGACTTTTGTGTCTATATCTCTCCCTATGAATTATTTCACTCAGCATAATAATTTTCATGTCCATCCATAGATAGGAAAATTTCATCACTTCACTTTTCCTGATTGTTGCACAGTATTTCGTTGTGTATATGTACCACAGTTCCTTTAGCCTTTCATCTGTTAAAGGGCATCTGGGTTGTTTCCAGATTTTGGCTTTTGTAAATAGTGTTACAATGAAGATAGGTGTAAGGAAGGCATTTTTGCATTGTGTTTTTGTGTTCCTATGGTATATCCCTAGGAGTGGTATAGCTGGATCATATGGAAGCTCAATTTCAAGTTTTTTGAAGAATCTCCATATTTGTTTTCATAAAGGCTGGATTAGATGGCATTCCCGCCATCAATGAGAGTTTCTTTCTCCACACATTCCCACCAGTACTGATTATTCTTGTTCTTTGTGATATGTGCCAGTCTCTGTGGCATGAGATGGTACCTCATTATTGTTTGGAGTTGCATCTCCTTGATTATTAGTGATTTGGAGCACTTTTTATGTGCCTTACGGCCATTTGTATTTCTTCTTTGAGGAAGTGCTTGTTCATTTCTTCTCCCCATTTTTATGGTGCTAGATGTTTTTTCCTAGTTAAGTTCTGTCAATATCTTGTATGTCTTAGATATAAACCCCTTATCTGATGGGTATTGGGTGAATAGTTTCTCCCATTCTGTGGGTGGCTTTTGTATCTTAGTCACTATTTCCTTTGAGGTGCAGAAGCTTCTCAGCTTAATATAGTCCCATCTGTTTATCTCTGCTTACACTTCTTTGGAGAGTGATGTTTCCTTCTTGAAGATACCTTTAGTCTCAAGGTCATGGAGTATTTTACCTGTGTTTTATTCTGTATACCTTATGATTTCAGGCCTGATATCAAAGGTCTTTAATCCATTTGAATTTGATTTTGTTCATAGTGTTAGATGGAGTTCAGAGTTCGCTTTTTTATGAGTAGCTGACCAGTTGTCTCAATACCACTTATATTTATAATGATTAATTATTAAGAAGTATTACTATATAATTGTGCAATGTGATTATGTAATATATAATTAAATATATGTGCAATTCATTAAAATTTTAAGTACTGGGGCTTGAGAGATAGCATGGAGGTAGGGCATTGACCTTGCATGCAGAAGGATGGTGGTTTGAAACCTGGCATCCCATATGTTCCCCCGAACCTACCAGGAGCTATTTCTGAGCTATTTTCTGAGGTGAGGAGTAAACCCTGAGCACTGTCGGGTGTGACTCAAAAACCAAAAAAAAAAAAAAAAAGAATTTTTAAGTATTGTATTCAATTTCTGATCTGACACTTAAAGAGTTTGGAAATAATTGCTAATTCTAACAATTGTTAAAATTCTGAACAAACTTAAAATTATACGATTCTTTTCAGTTCTGAAAAGTTGAGGTCAGAAGGAATCACTATGCCCACCCACTAGCTGTAGAGACAATCAGGGAGGTACTAAACATTACCATGCACCACATTCTGCTCTGATGACCAAAAACTTCTGCAAGAACCAGAGCTGCAGGAGGGATGCTACAACTATAAAGGACAAATTGCTGGAGGTTCAATATAGCTAACTGAAAATGGAAGTCTCTAGAGGAACCCATTGTAAGAAGGGGCACAACTGTGAATTTGATCTCCAGGAGTCCTATCAGACTTTCATAATAAATTTATGAGAAAACCCCCTGTGCATTACTAGGAAGAAGGAGAATATAGCCATTTTGAGTTATTGTTTGTTTGCCCTCAGGAGAAAACTTTTGCCAGAGCACCAGTTTGATGGAAATAGGCAATATCACATGGTGAATAGAGGACAGTTGCTTTAGAGTTTTTACTGGACACACATCAAAATGTACTGGAACAAACCAACATTCTCAGGGTTATTTTTACAGTATATTTTGCTCTATAAGACACACCTGACCATATAATGAACATACTTTTAATGATGCTCTCATCCCCTAATTTCAGGCTTACGCTCCAGGCAGCTTTCCTTCCATAAGATGCACTTTGGGGGAGAAAAAGTGCATCTTATGGTAAGAAAAATGCAGTAATTAATTTTTTTTCTGGAGCACTAGTCATCATTAACCTGGATAATACAGATACCAATTCAAATTATTTATAAGTTTTGGTTTGGAATAGAGGGCTTGAAAATAGCACAAAACTACAGATAAACTCAAAGGGAAAGTTGCAAGATAAATTTTTGTCCATAAGGAGAAGAGAAAGAAGCGTATTTTTTATGTGTCTGAGGGATCATGAGTGATCCTAGATTAGTGCTGGCCAATAAAGAACTTTGAGAAATGCTGGGTAAACTCTTTCCCATATATTAACTTTTAGCCAAATGTAATTGCACATTACTTAAAATGTGGCAAGTGCAAATAACAAAAAAGTATCCTTGCATTAGTGTATTCTAACTTTACCCTAATGCTTATGCTTCCATTTTGGACAGAATAACTGGAGTCCATATACTGTGTATATATACTGGACTGGGATAAAAGCACTTTGTTCCAGAGTATACAGGAGTGACGCTTCCTTTAAAACTATTTAAAACTAAATATTTATCATATGCTTCTTTTGAGGGCTTTCCTGATTAATTTTAGGACTGTAAGATGAGGAGAGGATGTTAGTAGTTTTATGTTTCAACAAGCAAATTAGTAATGCTCATGACTATTAAATATTCTATTCTGACATCTTCTGTAATAGGGTGTCTTGATTTGAGATATACTTGAAAACATTTATTAAGGCAAATATTTGGGTGAAGCGTTTTTTTTATTTTGATAAAAGGGAAAAATGATGCCATCTGAAGAGTATCCAAACTCATAAGTTACTGTATTTGGTAACTTTGAATTCCAGAAGCATATAGAAAAGCAGGGAAAGAAGAAAGTCAATGAAGGGTATGTTAATTAGTGAGCTATTTCTGTAAGAAACTAGGGTTTAAGCCTCCTGAGACCATATATCTACTTTGTAATTGCCAAAAGGTGAGGAAGCAACTACCTACTCCCATTACTGATTAATTAAGCATCGATCTTGTGGAGAGTTGTTAATATTCTAGCACTTCCAACTCTAACTGGAAAGTGCTTCTTTGCCAAGAAAAATATAAAAAAATAAAAAAATATTGAGAAATAGACATAGATATATGATTAGGTAGCTGCCTGCAGGTAAGATCTATCATGAATACAACTTTACTAGTAACCGTTAGTATTACCTAACGGGATATAGTCACCACACTAAAAGTATATCAGTATATGTTAAACTGCATGAGAATATCATAAAACTTATTCGTGGTCCTAGCGCAAGGCCTGGTATTCATTGTGTAGAAAATTCTCAGAGAAATATAAGGAATAGAAAAACTTTTCTGGAGCCAGAGTGGTGGTGCAGGGCCTTAAGACATCTGCCTTGCCAAGGCTAGCCTAGGATGGACTGCTGTTCAATCCCCCAGTGTCCCATATGGTCCATCAAGCCAGGAGCAATTTCTGAGCACATACCTAGGAGTGACCCCTGAGAGTAACCGTGTGTGGCCCTCCAAAATAACAACAACAACAACAAAGAAATTGCTTTTCTTTGCTTGTTTGTTTTATGACCATACTCATAAATGCTTGGGACTTTGTTTTTTTTTTAAATAATTTTTATTTGTGACCAAAAGTGGATAACAAATCTTTCACAGTAATATTTAAGGTACATAGTGACAATGAATCAGGATCATTCCCACTACCAAGGTTGTCCTCCCATCATCCCTTACCCAGCATATGTCCCATATCTCCGTCCTTTGCCACCCAGAGTGCTAGTATAACTGCTCCCCTCTGTGTATAGCTTGTTGTAGATAGGATATCGATTCTGTTGTTGTTGACTTTGGGTTTGGTGTTTGTCTGATCATTTTTTATTTCTACTCAATGTTCATATGACTGGTTGGTCCTGGTATCATTCATTTATATTTTCCCCCTCAATTCATGAGGCAGAACAAGATGATTCAAGTTGTGTGGTTCTGCTGTAAGTATACAAAGAGAGAGAGAGAGACAGACAGACAGACAGACAGAGAGAAAGAGAGAGAGAAGAAAAACATAACGAAAAACTTCTGACTCTCTGCTCAGAGATTACTTCTGGTGGGATGTCAGGGAGACATACTCAGGTTATCTATGTGTAAGGGAAGTACCCTATCCTTTATACTATTATTCTGGCCCCAGATGTAAAATTTTTGTCTCCCTCATTATTTTATTACTGCAACATTTAATTGATATCCTAGTTCTCTTGTATCACAACAGGAATCCAATGACTCCAAGTTGTTCTGGATATCTTCACTCCCCTCAAATAATATCTATAGTAAGATGTGATTGATCTATGCTTCCTGAATTGTCCATGTTCCAATCTTCTTTATGTCATCAAAATATCTGTCTTATATTTTTCTTTCTCTTTTTATGATTTTTGTGCCACACCCAGGGACATCTAGGTATTACTCCTGGCTCTGCACTCAGAAATTGCTCCTGGAAGGCTCCGGGGACCCTTTGGGATGCTGAGAATCCAACTTAGAGTCCACCAGGTGGACTGCATGCAAGGCAAATGCCCTAATGCTGTGCTATAGTTCCAACCCCTATATTTCTCATTATTGAGGAGTTCTGATCCTGAATTTGAAAAAACGCTGAATTTAATACATAGGGAATTCATAATTCATAATGCCTCAAAATGTGAGGAAAAATAAAGAGGCAAATTTAAAAAATTGTACATATTGGGATTTCATCCATTGATAAAGTTAATAGAGACACTGATTGAGGCCTAAATGACATAACATCTCCTTCCCATGTAATATGCATTTTTCTTTCCATTTCCTTCATTTTAAAGTATGCAGATTTATTCACATGAAGATAGAAATAGTAAGATCTCTAGAAAGGAGAGTTTCTATTTCAACTTCCATTGATAATTCATTATTACTATAGACTTGTGCTTGTCCAGCAGTCTTTGTGTTTGTACTTAACTCAAGTTACTCTAAGAACTTAAAACATGAGTAGTTTAAATCAAACTTTCTTCAAGTACAAAATACAAATGAAATAAGTTAAACAAAATAAATACTATTTTTAATGTATACACTTACATATATCTTGACATCTGTGTCCTTATATTCATATTTATGTGTGTAACAAAAATGTCAATTGCATAGTGAAATGAGAATAATTTGAATATATTAGTTTACTTAAATATATATTAACTTTTATTTTTATTTTTACTTTTAAAGTACATATAATGAATAATTTAAAATCACATACTCATAATGTCATGGATATATTTAGAGGGATTACATTAAATCTGTGAAATGCTTTGGGGAGTATTGCCATTTTAATGGTATTAAACATACCAATCCATGAGCAAGGTATGTGTCTCCATTTACTGTGTTCTCTATTATTTCTTGAAGCAGGATTTTGTAATTTTCTTTGTATAGGTCCTTCATCTCTTTAGTTAAGTTGACTCCAAGATACTTGAATTTCTGAGGCACTAATGTGAATGGGATTTTTTAATGTCCATTTTTTATTTAGTGTAGAAGAAGGTCATTAATTTTTGCATGCTTATTTTGTGCTAATTTTGCCTGCCACTTTGCTATATGAATCCATTGTTTCTAGAAGCTTTTTGGCAGAGTCCTTAGGGTTTTCTAAATATAATATCATGTCATCTGCAAACAGTGAGATCCTGAACTCTTCCTTTCCTATCTGGATACCCTTGGTTTCTTTTTCTTGCCTAATTATTAGGGCAAGTACTTTCAGTACTATGTTGAATAAGAGTGGTGAGAGAGGACAGCCTTCTTCAAGTTGATAAAACTCTCCTGAAATTCATTTTAAACAATAAACACCTACAAATAGCTAAATAAATCCTTGAAAAAATGAATGTGGAAGGCATTACTTCTCCCAATTTTAAATAGTATTGCAAAGCAATAGTTATTAAAACAGCATGGTATTGGAATAAAGACAGATCCTCAGATAAGTGAAATAGACTTGAGCATTTAGAGAATGGCCCCTAAGTATACAATCAACTAATCTTTGATAAAGGGGCAAGAAATCAAAAAAGGAGCGAGGAAAACCTCTTCAATAAGTGGTGTTGGCACAACTGGTTAGCCACTTGAAAAAAGCGAACTCAGACTTCCATCTAATACTATGCACAAAGGTCAAATCCAAATGGATTAAAGACCTTGATATCAGGCTTGAAATTATTAGACATATAGAACAACATGTAGGTAAAGCACTCAATGACCTTGAGACTAAAGGCATCTTCAAGGAGAAAACATCACTCTCCAAACAAGTGGAAGCAGAGAGAAACAGATGGGATTATATTAAGCTGCACCTCAAAGGAAATAGTTCTTAGGATATAAAAGCCACTCACAGAATAGGAGAAACTATTCATCCAATTTCCATCAGATAAGGGGCTAATATCAAAAATATTCAAGGAGGGACCGGCGAGGTGGCCTAGAGGTAAGGTGCTTGCCTTGCGAGCTCTAGCCAAGGAAGAACCGCGGTTCAATCCCCCAGCATTCCATATGGTCCCCCTAAGCCAGGGGCAATTTCTGAGAGCATAGCCAGGAGTAACCCCTGAGCATCAAACGAGTGTGGCCCGAAAAAACAAAAAAAAAATATTCAAGGTACTGGCAGAACTTCACAATAAAATTCATCTAACCCCATCAAAAAATGGGAAGAAAAATGAACAGACACTTCCTAAAAGAAGAAATACAAATAGCCAAAAGACACATGAAAAAATGATCGACATAGCTAACCATCAGGGAGATGCAAATCAAAACAACAATGAGGTACCATCTCATGCCACAGAGACCGGCACACATCACAAAGAACAAGAACAATCAGTGTTGGCCGGGATTGAGGAGAAAGGAACTCTTATTCACTGCTGGTGGGAATGCCATCTAGTTCATCCTTTATGGAAAATAATATGGAGATTCTTCAAAAAACTTGATATTGAGTTTCCAATGATCCAGTTATACCATTCCTAGTGTTATACTCTAGGAACACAAAACTATAATACAAAAATTGCCTTCCTCACATTTATCTTTATTGCAACATTATTTTTAATAGCCAGACTCTAGAATCAACCCAGATGCCCTTCAACAGATGAAAGGCTAAAGAAACTGTGGTGCATATACACAATGGAATATTATGCAATTGGCAGGATATATTAAGTCATGAAATTCTCCAATACGTGGATGTAAATGGAATCTATTATGCTGAGTGAAATAAGTCAGAAGGAGAGAGATAGACATAGAATAGTTTCACTCATCTATGG
>PVKC010010866.1:0-12500 GCA_004027635.1 Crocidura indochinensis
TTTTTGGTTTTTGGGTCACACCCGGCAGTACTCAGGGATTACTCCTGGCTCCATGCTCAGAAATTGCTCCTGGCAGGCACGGGGGACCATATGGGGCACCGGGATTCGAACCGATGACCTTTTTGCATGAAAGGCAAACGCCTTACCTCCATGCTATCTCCCGGGCCCCTCTTTTTTTTTTCTTTCTTTTTTTTTAGTAGTTGATATCAAATTTTTTTTCTTCTCTTTTCCTTAACCTTTTTATCTCCAACAGAATAGCATAACTTGAATCATTCAGCCTCATAAATTGAGGGGGGGGTGGGGAAGGATGATACCAGAACCAGTCATATGAATATGTAGTGTAAATTAAAAAAGACTAGATTGGAAAGAAAATACAGAAATTCAAGTTTGAATAGATACAACCAATCTAGAAAAGGTCTGGGTGATACCACATATCCTCTGGAGAGCAGCCTCGTAGAACATCTATAATGTCACTGTATTTTTTTAGATAAAGAGAATTAATTCATTTATTGATAATATAATACAAATAATTTTAAAAGAAAGATTTTATACACAGACTATATCAGGGCTTAAATAACCTTGAAAATCAAAGAGATACAATCAACCTTTCCATACCACTTGGTCCACCATAAAAGAGCAAAGTAGCTGTCTGAGTGCACTTATACAAACACATACATACGATCACACTCACATTTATATACTTTCACTCACACTCAACACACAGTCTATTTTACATCACATGCACACGGTCACACATACTTAAACCCAAATTACACACCCAATCACACATCCTCACCTCCCAATCACACATGCTCATAGACTCTCATATGCACCACATACTCACACACAGCTTATTAACTTTCCACTTACACATGCTCACAAGATCTCTCATGACATACATATTGAATATTCAACAGACCATATATTTTCCATTCAAATCCAGAGCAAATCACACATGATATGGCTGGGATTTATACACCCAGGAGTAACTCCCCACTTACATTCTAAAGAAATTGAACACACACACAGTTCTGGAGGCTTAGATGTCTTTCTAAAGCTAGTTTTTCTATGTTGAGTATAGACACCAGTAGTTATTCTTAGATCACTCCCAGATTTCCCTTTCTTTCTCATACTGTTTTGAGTTATAAAAACTCACCCAGGCTTGATTAGGGACCCACCTAGGTTTAATTAATATAAGTATGATTAATTCTGTCAATCCTGCCCCTCAATTTATTTACCTCTGTTCTGTTAACTTTGACTACTAAAGATGGCAAGGAGATACAGGGGGAGCTGGCTGGCTCAGTTTGATCCAAGAGGCTGCTCAACCCCCTGACCCTATGCTCTTTCTCCATGAATCTGTTTGTTTCTTGTATGACATCCTTGCTGCTAACCTGTCCGTTCCAGAGTTGGAGCAAATACAGACTGCAATTGCTGACAGCCAACACTTCACAGTTGATCATGCAAATTCTGTGAAGAGCCAGTCTTACCAATGCCAACAATTCCAAGCACTGGGCAAAATTACCCACTGTTAGTGCTTTTACTGAGCAAAATCGCAAGAGGAAACTTAGTGATATGCATTGGCACCCTGGTACTGCTCTCCAGATCCACAAATACATTTTTTGTCATACCTGGGGATCCTCAGAGGTTACTCCTGGCTCTATAGTCAGGAACTGTTTCTGGCAATTCTCAGGGTACCATATGGGATGTTGAAGATCAAACCCAGATTGGCACTTTACCCTGCCCACTAAACTATTGCTCCAATGTAGGGTCACAGAAACACATCTTATCTTTCCTCTACCACCCATTCACATTCCCTGCACCCATGCCAGCCAACACCTCCATTAACAAGATGATTTGAGGCCCTGGCCACCCTGCCCTTCTTGGGTCACATCTACCTTTACTTGTGTGTTTCCAAAAGTGAATGACTCAGCTCCTATAGACTCACTGGTGTCCCAGAAGTCCTGCACCCCCTGATTACCAAAGTCAATTATTCCTTCTAAGAAGGAAGCAACTCTCCCATAGACTCTATCAAAGAGAGACCCAATAGACACAGCTCAAGCCTAGATGGAGCTGCACCAACTCCTAGTAGAATCACTATCCTAGAAAGGGCTACCTTTGCATCCCACAGCCTGTATTTGCAGCCATGAGAAGAACCAGTTCCCTAAAATGAATCACAGGGCAGTCATGCCTATTGGTATCCTTGGTGCCCACTGGCTACCCCCAGGACAACACCTACTTAATGATTGGAGAAGTAGGATGCAGGGGGGGAGGGGATTGTGCCTTCCCTTTAACATGTTACTCTGAAACAGACCCTGGAAGGCTGTTCAGAAATGATTTTCTCTCAGCCTGACTGGGAAGGACTGAGGACACAATGTGTGCTAAGGTGATTGAGAATGCAAAGTCTTGGGTATCCAGTGTCTTTCTCTCTTTTTTTTTTAATGACATTCTTAGTACAGTACTAAGTGCTCAGTGAACCATTCAGCAATCATGCTGCAAGAACCTTTGAGGGAAAGAGCAGGCTGATAATCATTCCTTTCAGTATAGGAAACTTTCAGTATAGGCATCATTGGCCACCCAGTAGTAGCTGGACTTCAGAGAGAACAGGCATCTTGGGTAGATCTAGCTCAGGATTGGTCTCTGTGCTGAGAGTTGAACATCCAGCAGGGACATAGCAACCTGACTCACTGGGATACCATACTGCTATGCCTAGCTATGTGTAGCTTCCCCGGGGCCAGAGTGATAATATAGTAAGCAGGGCACAGCCCTCCATGGGGATGACCTAAATTCAACCTCCCTAACCCCATATGATGCTCTGAACCCCAACAGGAGTAGTTCCTGAGTGTAGAGTCAGGAGTAACCCAAGTGCCTCCAGGTGTGACAAAAAAAAAAAACACAACAAAAAACAGCAAAATAAAAGCATTGTTTTCCTTCTTCCCAACATGCAGGAAGTCCATGTTATCAGTACTGGAGTGATTGATGTCACTCTGCTGAGTCACTTTGTCAACTTGGCTCTGTAGTACCTCTCTTGTGGGGCCTGCTCTCAGCTGAGTATCAATATTTCAGACTGAATGTCTCAAGCTTTAGCCTCCCTTTCCCACACACTTCCACTCACCTCTTCCTAGACCTCCCTGGGCCTCATTCTTTCTCTTTCTCTTTCCATGCCCCAATCAACCAGGTAAGACACTAATTATTCACCCATAAATCAGCTCATATACATTTTTATTTTAGGCTCTTTGCTTGTTTGTTTGTTTGTTTGTTTTTGAAGACCACATTCAGCTATGCTCAGGGCGTATTCCTGGCCCTGTGCTCAGGGATCTCTCCTGAGGGGCTCAGTGGGCCATGTGGGTGCTGAGAATCTGATGTCAGTGGGGATCCCTGGATGACGTATGTGAAGTGGGAGGGAAAGGGGTGGCAGGCCCAGAGGGAAACTACCACTTTCTCTCTTTCTATCTCTGCCATTCTTTGGACCCCTTCATGACACAAACACCAAATTCTTTCCTGCCAACCCCATTAGGCAGCCATGAAGCTATACCTGATGCCCACTTGTTCCATCCGGCATGGGACTTCATCTCTACCCCTCAGTTTCTCAAGATGACATAGACTTAGACTGGAACGAGGAAAGGAAAGTCAATCCTTGATCTTGCCCATGTCTTTCAGGTCTGTCACCTTCCCTCACAGTAAAAGATTTCAGGAGATAAGCAGTAAAAACAGGTTTTATTTGGGAATTCTGAGGAAAATAGAGAAGAGGAGCAGAAAAAGAAAGAACTTAAAGAGAATGTGGATTTCTCCAAAGGTGAAAAGAAATTGAAATACCAAAAGAAAAAGAAATACCAAAAGCCTTGGTAGACATTCCAGCCTGAAAGTAGAAAAGTGCACATCTCAGGAGGAGAATGCAGGTAACATGTGTTGGTGGCAACACAGAAGTTCACAGCAAAGATATATGAGTCCAGGGAGTGATGTCCCATTTCCTTTGTTCCAAGTTGGTTTATGTCGGGTTTCAACTTAGTCCATTGCTAGGGTGGTTGACAAGGGGAAGGACTGGGATCAATCTTCTTGGACCTTGTTCCTGTTGGAGCTTCTCTTATCAGACCTTAGTTTCATTATTCCTAAGGTGTGTCCTAGTTGCCTTAGGGCTGGGAATATAAGTACCTTCTTCAAATTCCATTTCTTGGTTTTATTATGTCCCAAGAACTTTCATTACATGTCAAGAATTCATTGCCATGAGTGAGGGTCCTTCCCTTTCTACCTGCCTGCCTTAGGATCAAACCAAGTTGGTCCTAGGCATGACCAACATGTTCTCTGCTACACTGTCTCTCAGCTCCCATATTCTTCCTTTCATATTACTTTGCTGCCCAGTCCAAGTGCCTCTTCCTTTCACTCTCAGAGGCATTCCTGAAAGGAACTTCAATGCACAACCCATTTCAGCTGAAAACCATACTTCAAGGGCCAAATGATCTAGATGGGGAAGTAGCTCAAGTGGTAGAACACATACTTTGCAAGTGTGAGGTCCCAGGTTTGATCCCTAGCACTTCATGGAACCCAAATCCTACCAAATGTGCCCTCTCAACTCCTCAGTGCCACCATGACAAACACACACAAAAAGAACGAACCAATATGTATGCCCAGTTTGAACCATGACTTTCATTAGCTAGTCACAGGGACTTCAGTGTTCCTGCGGTGTGAGCTGAGGGAAGCCTTGAGGAAGAGAGTGCTGAGGAAATGGGTTAGTGGTGCCTGGGAATATGCCCACCCACAGATGAACTCTAAACCTCTGGGAACAGTTGAGATTCTGCACGTTGAGTAACACAGACTCAGAAGTTTTCACTGAGGTGGATCATGGCATCCTCTTCCTGGGACCCACAGCAATAAGGACAGAAAGAAGATTTCTGGCACAAGACTTGGAGGTGTGGAGAAACAAAGGCTGCATCCTTCCAGATTATACTTTCCAAGTGGAACACTCTTTGAAGCAGCTCCTCTTTTCAGAAGCAGAATGAGGAAGTGGACAAAGGGGGGTCAGAAACTTGTTCAGGGAATACTCCACCCCCAAATAATGGCAGAGAAGGCAATATTCCTGCTCTAAGGAGCAGAGTGGGGTCATCTCTCCAGGCTCAGAGGACAAAGTGGTGTTTGAAAGAGATGGTCCCATTCACAGCCAGAAAGTCCCGTCTCCAGTGTTGCCTCAGAACTTTCCGTGGAGAGTGCAGAAAGGGCCACGGGGCATGTCCTGGCAGACCTGGCAAGATTGTGGCCATGATCCTGAGGGACTTAGGGGATCAATGACCATAGAACAGTAGGTTTTACATGCTTTCCTGAGACCGCGTTACAGAATGGGCCAACATGCTTGGTCTGGAAGAGGCACTGAAACTTTGCAGGCCAAGTCCACTCTGTGCCATTTCCGCTCAATGCCTTCCTGAGACCTTCGCGGAAATGCGACTCAGAATTCCTCCGTAAGGTCATTGTGGATAGGAAATGAGTGCACCTCTGTAAGGACCTGCTTCTCAGGGGCCATCTCATTATTGCATCTGGTGATGCAATTGCCCACTTCAGCACCTGCCCATTTGTCCTGCCCTTCTTCAGTTCACCCCCAGTGTATCAGCCCAGCTCTTAGTTTTCAGTTCTCCCCTATGCAAGCCAGCAAGTCATTTGCTGTAGACCCCTGAGAAGAGGGGTGTGGACTCTGCTAGAGTCCAAAGTGCAGGGCAATTCAGTTACTTGGGGGAGGGTGATGTGAAGCGGGGACAAGTGGAATTTATTATTAATGGGCATTTCCTTCGCACTCTCCCAACTCCATCGACAACATTTTTACTAGAAACTAGTAATAGATGCAATGCAGCATGTATGAAAACTAGATTTGCACTTTTTTCTCTTTTTCTTGCTGTGAAATCTTAGATGTAAGTACGTAAAGACGTAAGTCAGACATCTTCAGAGTGCAGAGGGAGGGGCCTCATCTGAGTATGACATCACTCCTAAAGAGCAAACAGCCGGGACTCAAATGTGGCAGTTTGCCAGGGTTTTCTGCAGGCTGATTTGGACTCTTGTTTGGCTGTTTGGCACGTTGCTTTTGTTTTGGTTTGGGAGGTTGGGAGTGATGTTTTGAGCTGGGAAAGGATTCTCACTCAGGTTGGCCCTTTTGCCAGCTGTTGGGAGAGAGGAAAAAGCTGCTTTGTTGGGGGAGCTCAGTAATGATCTTGTTATTTCTATGGTGGGAGGTAGCTGGGAAGCTCAAAGGCGCCATTTTAACCTATTGAGATGCAGGTTTTAAAGTTTCTTCTCCTTGCCTACTATCAGCCAGCTTATAACTAAATGAACACATAAATAAAATGCATGATGCTGGCCTAGTGATTTGAAACTGAGAAGCCCTGCTGACTTTCAGGGCCATGTTTAAACACTACTCACCACCCAGTTTTATGTTGTTGTTGTTGTTGTTGTTGTTGTTGTTATTTTATTATTATTGCCTATGCAAAGTCTCTTAATAAAGGAACAAAGTGGGTCAATCTCAGCAGCACCAAAGCAGAACAGTAAAGGAATTCCAAAAGAAAGGAAGCAGCCTGCTGAGGCTACTGACAGTGCAGACTTTTGGAGTGTTTCTTTCGGTGAAAATCCTGCAGGCCAAACACCAGCCTGTGCACTGGGTTGGCCATTGTACAAGAGCAACCAGCAGTCTACATTCACAGCAAAGTTTGTGTACAAAGGAGTGCTGAATCCCAGTCCTGATCATTATAAACTGTGGAAAGTGTAGAGAAATGTCTATTCCTAATTTGATGCTATTTCAACAGTATTTTCTGCTGTGTGTGTGTGTGTGTGTGTGTGTGTGTGTGTGTGATTTTGTTTTCCTTTCAATAATAAGGGGCCAGGAAGCTGACTCACAGGATTATAGATTGTGTGTGCCCAATCCCATATTTGATCCCTAGCACCACGTGGTACCCCAGGCACCGGTGGGAATGGCCACCAAAGAAAATAAATTAAGAATACATTTTAAAATCAAAGAAATAAGAAAGCAACTTTAATGAGGTTCCTCTGAACCCCTGAAAGCTATTTTGCCCTCTTCTAGAAGGAGGGATGAGTGTAGAAATGTATGCCTGAATAGAATGCATTGCCAAAATTTTTTCAGATCACCTGTATTTAAATTGCATTCTCAGTTTACAAACCTTCCTCCTAAGAATGAGAAAAGTAAATGGTTTGGGCAATTTGCCATCTTGATGAATTAAAGCAAAATCCCTGGAGACAATGAAAAAGTGGGGTTAATTACAGTCCCCAAATCTAAAGAGACAAATGTAATGAATGAAGGCACAGAGCAAGCAAAAAGAAAAGAAATTATGTTAGAACTAATTGAGGGGTTTTTTTTCCCCTTGGAGACTGGTAGAAAACATTCATTCGGAAAACATTCAAACGGAAATGGTTTGAGTGGAACCTCAAGAAGAGCATAAGCCAGCTCTGGGCAGGGAATAGCAGACTTGAGTGTGCCATGAGCAGGCACCTGGACATTGGTGTTGGTTCTAAGGGGTCCAGGGAAGAAAGGCAGGTTGGGCCTACCCGATTTCATATCAGCTGCTGTACATTTTTTCCACCTTACCTCCTTCCTGTGTTCTTCGTGGGCCACCTTGCACCAAAACCACATGAAAGAGACACCCAGAGAAAGTGCTTCCTAAGGAGAACTCTCACCCAGAACCAGGAAGCAATGGCCACATTTTAGTGGCTGCCCAAAAGACAGCGAGAGGGTCTACATGCCAAATTCCCTCACTCCCCAGCCTCACTCATTTTCCTGAAGCACCAAGGCCACTATCATGCAGCCTGTGGAGGCCCTAACATTTCTGTCTCATTCTTAACACCTTTACAAGAACCTTCTCTCTCCAGGATCACTGCAAAGGAGAAACAAGTCTTCAAAGTGGAAAAGAGAGAAGCTGGCTGATAGTTGGGATGTACAGCTATACTATGCAAAGCCTGGGAGATGCCTATGTGAGGCAAGGTCTTATAGGACTGTTTTTATAACAGTCCTATATATTATTCCCATATATATTCCCATGAACAGTCTTGACCTCCACCCAACAGGCATCAGGTGCATGCCATGGAAGGCAAGGAACTGGCCCCCACCAGGCTCTCACTCAGTAGGGACTGCACAACTTTCCAACACTGAAGGCCAAAAGGGCACCTCTCTCCTGCCCCCCATTCATACACTGTGAGATCACTCATGGATCTGGTCCCAGAACACCCCAAACATGCAATCTGGAGATAGCAGCTTAACTTCACTGGTTTTCATATGCTAGATGTGGGAAATAGCCTTATTCACAAAGCTGACAGGATGCTCAAATACAACCATATGTCAAGAGCTTCTAGTCTGGCACTTGGTCAGGCTCAATAAATACCAGGGTGCTCTCTTGGTCTCTCAGGCTCTCCAATATACAAACAGGCACATATACAGTAACCAGATAAAAACAAAAGGAGTCGGAAGGAGCATACAAGGTGCATGCCTAGCATGTGCCTAATACAGGTTTGATTATGGCCACCATAATGGTCCCCAGAGCATTACCAGATGCAGTCAGTCCTAGAGGTCCTTGAGCACTGCCAGGTATGATCTTGGAGGTCTCCAAGCACCACCAGGTATAGCCATTGATGCAGTTTATAGAAATATAACACATGATGCATAGACAGCAAACACCCTCAAAGGGTGGCCATTTCAGAATCCAGCTGTTCATCATGCACTAGAGCCACAGGCCAAGTTTTACCTCATCTCAGGCCAAGTTTCACTGAGGCAACTTGTCTGGAACCCTTTTCTTTTTTTAACCTCAATTGATCCTTTCTCTTGCAGCTGACACAAGGGAAAGAGAAAGGGCTGAAGAAAAAAATACAGCAGTCAGGGCACTTGGCCGAAGTTTGACTCCCTAGCACTTCATATGGTTCCCTGAATTTACCAGGAATGATCCGAGTGCAGAGCCAGAAGTACACCCTGAGCACCTTCAGGTGTGCCTCCCCCCACCAAAAAAAGGGGAGGGAGGAACGTAGGGTAGAGATGTTGCAACCACTTAGAGAGGAATAAAACAAGAAAGGTTATTAGTGGTCAATGTAGACTTAGTCACCGGACTCCCCAGGGGACCCCAGGGACCACCTAAGACTGTGAAGAATAAGTCCTAGTATTTCCACCCCTAAGGGAATGGAGTCTCCCTTAGGAGTCTCTGGGCCTCCAGCCTTCTCGGAATAATGCACATGAGACAACGGCTATCTCCAGCCAGCTGGAAGTAAATGCTAAGGAAACTCCTCAAAGAAAAGCAAAGAAAAGAGAAGAGAAATAAAAAGAGAAAAGAAGAGAAGAGAAAAGAAAAGAAAAAAACACACACCTCGGGTGTCTTTTTTTCTCTTTTATCTTATTTTATATTTGTTAAATAAATTAAGTGAATCTTAAGAGATACACTATGAGATTACAAAGTTGTTCATGATTGAGTTTCAGTCATCTAGTGTACAAAACCCTTCACCTACAAAGTACATTTCCTACCACCAATGTTCCCAGTTCCCCTCCCACCTTTCAAGTCCTCTCCCCTGCCTGATCTGGGGCCGACATTTTTTTCCTCTCCCTCTTCCCTTTTCTTTTTCCCTTTAGACACTGTGGTTTGCAATATTGTTACTGAAGGGTTATTATGCAGATCACTTTATCACTTCAGCACCCAATTCTTGTCTAGACTAATCATTTCCAACTATTCTAGTCATAGTGGTCCCTTCTCTGCCCTAACTACACTCCCCTATTATTTGGGGCAAGCTTTATACCATGGACTGATTCTCTTGCCCTTTATCTCTATTGTCTTTAGATATTAATCCCATTGTCTCTTTTTATATCCGACAAATAAGTGTGACCATTCTATGTCTGTCCCTTCCTCTCTGACTCATTTCATTCAGCATAATATTCTCCATATCCCTCTTATACATATATAAGCAAATTTCCTGACTTCATTTTTCCTAATAGCTGTGTAGTATTCCATTATGCAAATGTACCAGTTTTTTTTAATCCACTCATCTGTCTGTCCTCAGGCACTTGGATTGTCTCCAGATTCTGGTTATTGTGAATAATGCTGCAATGAATATAGGAGTGCAGAGACCTTTTCTGCAGTGTATTTTTGGCCCCCTAAGGTATATTACTAGGAGTAGTATTGCTGAGTCATATGGGAGTTCAATTTCTAGTTTTTTTAGGAATATTCATATTGTTTCCCAAAGAGGCTGGAGCAGTCAACATTCCCACCGGCAGTGAATAAGAGTTCTTTTCTTCTCACATCTGGTGATTGTTGTTCTTTGTGATGTGTGCCAGTCTCTGTAGTGTGAGCTGATATCTCATCAATGTTTTGATTTGCAGCTCTCTGATGATTTATGAAGTGGAGCATTTTTCTTTTCAGGTGTCTTTTGGGATAGGTGTTGCTCCTTCCTCCACAGCTGGAACCAGAAAAGCCCTGGGTGGGACTCTAAACTGGGTGGTCCTGGAGAACCACCAGCAACCCGCCCATGCAAGTGTATCTTCCATGGACTAAGCCAGCAAAATTATTTACATTTCTGAAAAGGGTGTTGGCGTTTGCTGCAAATTTAGATCAGTTCAACAACATTCTTTCTCTGTGTCTTGTCATGTCCTCAAGAGAATTGTCTGACCTTGAGAGAATTAAAGATTCACTGTGGGACCTTTAGACAGACATTCAAAGGAATAGGGTTGCCGTGGGGTGGTTTCCTGACGATAGGCATTGTAGGTAATTGTCCTATACATGGGAGAGCCAAGAAAACCATACTGTGAGCGTTTAGTCCATAGATACACAGACTCAGGGGCAGTGCATCCCCCAATGAATGCTGGACACTGTAGCCAAGATCACATGAAATAGAGCCAAACTTTTTTCACTTGCAGGGAATGAGAGAGGAAAGAGCGGAGGGGATTAGGATGAAAATGTGTTTCAGTCTCTTCTTCCCTATTGGAGTTCTCTGCTTTCATCCCAATAAAGTAGCTGAACTTATATTATAAAAAATGCAGGAGGGGAGGAAAATACAGACATGTGGAATGATAAGTAACAGCAAATTCTGCCCAGCTCTTGCAGCTATGAAAAGAAATAAAACATGTTTGACACTCCTCACACCCTACCTCTGAGGAAGCTCACGTGTCACACATGAGACCCCTCCCCCTTCTCACTCTGTACAGGTGACAGGAACCCTGATGTCACACTGGATGCTGGAAGGACAGAACTTCGTGGCAAAGCCAGTGGCCTGAGTTTCTTCAATGCAAATTAAATAAAAGGAAAGTTGACAGAGGAGAGATCTTGAAGGGAACCCAGATTCCACAATCAAAGAACCAGGACGGGTGCCCCAGACATCCCTGCATGGCCACATGGAGATGTAGAAGAAACATCTATCTTTGCCACTCTGACATTCCGTGCAGGAAGTCTCAGCACCCTCCTCAAGCAAATCTAGCCTGTTGGACGAAAGCTGGTTAGAATAGCAAGGACCAGATAGAAGCTTTCAGCTACAAGTGATGCCCACTCACAGAAGCAACTTACAGGACAGATAGGTAGGTTCCAGCGTCTGGAGCCTGGGGAGCATGTAGGATTTAGAGAGGCCTCCATCTGATCCTTTTCACTGTTTCCTGGCAGAATGAATTGGGCTTTTCTGTAATTCGCTCCTCTTTGTCATTTAAAATGAGCTATGCTAGGGCCATTGATAGCAAAGCATAATTCAAGTGGTTGTTTTCTTAGGATGTCCTTGGATTAAGGTGAGTTCTAATGTCATCGCTACCTGGGTCTCTGGAAATTAGATCATTTCTGTGCCTATAATATTGATCACCCACTCATCAGGTTAAGGGAACCCCTAAACTAATGAGAAAGATGAGAATGGCTTGGATTGTGTTTAGATTTCACCGAGGGACAATGCCATTGTGGAAAGTGCTTCTATTACCTAAGCCTTCATTTGGCTGCCCATCTTCATCTTCTAGATTTCACTGTTCCTTGGACCACTTTGGGGGTGGGGGTAGGGACAGGAAATACTGCATGCCTGGCAGTATTTGGACATACTTCTGGTTCTGTACTCAGGGATCAATACTGAAGTGCTCAGAGAACCATAAAAGGTGCTGGGGATTAAACCTGGGTTGGCCATGTACAAGGAAAATACCATACTTACTGTGTTTTTGCTTTGGTCCCTTATGGGTCACTTTTTAAGGGCCATGTTTGCAAATATGATTTATGGGGTCCTCAAAAAATCTGTGAAAAATACAGATCTTGAGGAAATCCTGTCCTATTCCACTGAATCAGGATTTAAGGAAGATTCCCACACATTCATGCGTATTTGAGAAACCATCCTAAATGGGAGATAAGGGAAAACTGATGGGGATCTTTCGAAGTCAAAGACGGAACTTTAGTTGAAAATGACAAAGAAAGAGGAAGCTGTGGTGTAGAGGCTTGAGGCTACACCATCCTCACGATTTCTGCCCCTTCCAGCTAAGCACAAAGGTCCCTGTCTGAGTGGATAAGGTCCAAGGTCAAGACCACAGT
>PVKC010010866.1:15000-25265 GCA_004027635.1 Crocidura indochinensis
ACTCTGGCCCTAATTCAGCAGAGTTTAATCCCACATTTATTAGTTTACCCACCTCAGGAAAGAATTGATGAAATGAGGGATGAGGAGTGCGATAGCTTGCGTGTATGTGTGTCTGTGCATTTTATGTGTGACTCTTATTCGTGTGTCCCTTGTGTGTACCTGTGTCCCTTGTGTGTGTCTAAATAAGTATGTAATAAATAAAATTCAGTTACCCAGTTCAGCAGTTCTCTTATGACTTTCTGTAGGAGACAACAATGGGACATTTTAGGGAGTTTCAAACGAGCCCGTAGGGAAATTTGGCTACCTATCAAACAACAAGGGCATTGTTTATCCCTGAATAGCTTTGTCAGCAATAGACAACCATAACAAGATAGTTACCCTGAAACTTAGTATAGAAAAAGCAATACCAGATGCATACAAGGATGTGTTTTTATTGTTTGGCTTTTCTGCAGAGCTTACATAAAATGTGCTACATGTCCCTCTTGAGAATATGTGGGAAGGTGGGGGTGAGGGGAGTTGGGGAGCCACCCAAAAGGCAGACTGGCCACTTTATATAGCCCTATTCAGTCAGATGGCTTATATTATGCAAACGCACATGTTGAAGATGTTTCTCCTCAAACTTTGAAAATGAAATTTAAAATAGCACTGTCATAGACCCAGAAGACTTAAATAGATCATGCATCCCATTGTACTTAAGAGAGACCAAAACACTAAGCTTAAAAAAACACCTTTGTATTAATTCTGTTCTATTTTTAACAGTCAGTAGTTAACCGAAGCATGAAAGCAAAGATGTCTGTTTTTACAAATAAATGCTTTCTTGCCCTATCTATACATCTCTCTTCCTGATATGTTCATTTACTATATAAGAAGACAGGAAAACAGAACTAAGTAAGAAGGTACTTAGATTATCTGGAGGGGGGGGCACCCAGTGGCACTCCTGACTCTGCGCTCTCAGGCTCTCGAACCATATGGGATGCCGGGGATCAAACCCAGGTTGGCCATGTGCAAGACAAAACCTACCTGTTGTGCTATTGCTCTGGCTCTGGTACTTAGATGGTTTGCTTTCTATGTTAAGCACCCTTCTGACATCTTTGTGCATTTTAACTCTGACTTGCAATATAACTAACAAGAAGGCCCAAGTTCAGCTGAAGAAATTGAGGCACAGAGAGAAGTTTTAGCAACTAGCCCCGAACCCCAGAGCTGAGAAGTGGGGAAGGGTGTAGTTTAAAGTCAAGTCCATGGATCCTGGGACTCACATTCTCAGCCTTTCTAAGATCATGAGGAGAGATAGCAGGAATAATTAGAGATCTTTTCGAGAGGGTTGGAAATCTATGCGGCTTTTCATGATTCATTTTTAACAATCTTATTTAGATAAACTGCAAATCATAAAGTAAGTCACAGATTACATACTGTAACTCAGGTGGCATGCAGAAATCAAAAGTGACTGATTTTTACCACCTAAGTTCAAATGTGTGACTGATAATGGAAGCAAGGGAAAGATGTTTGAGCAAACGACCTTCCAAGTGAGGGTTGAGTAATAAGTTAAAATTGTCTCCCATGTAAAAGACTCCACTTTTTGCAATTTACCCAAGTGCTTGGAGGTGACTTAACAATTCCCAGCCTACGCTTACATCTGAGCTTTTTAAAATGCTTCTTTTAGCAGTTCTTGCAGGATAAATTATGACTTCAAAGCTGAAATGTCTCCATTCACAAAATGGGTCACTGACAAGAGCTCCAGGGGGGTTCAGAGAAACTATAACAAACTAAGAAATACGGCAACAAGAAAAGTGAATTCCTACCCTCATTTCTATTTCCTTTTAATATATTTCATACTGTGTTATTAGAGCACCTCATTCTCCCTCTCATCACACATTGGGAAACCAGAGAATGGAACAAACTCAGAGAAAGATGGTGGGCGTGGAAGAGTCTTGCCTACCTCTGAAGTTCTGAGCAGCCTTTCTGGTGGTCACTGCTATCCTGGGCTAACACTACCCTGGGCTGAGTGGCAGAAGGACCCTTGACAACTTCTCATGAAGTCCCTCTGAATCTAGGGATCCCAATAAGTGTGGGTCCAAAGAGTCAGTTTTGTGTCTAAACATAGGGGAAGAGCTTCCAACTTTAGCTAGTTTAAAATTGCACATACACAAGTGATTTGGAAATGCATTTACATGGCAGGAGTAATAAGAACATTGTCTTTGCTTTTATTTTTGTTGAGGGTTTTTTTCCATGCACAGTCAAAACACCCAGGTCCCACAAATTCCCTGTAACACAATTTTACCTGATCTGTAGATGGAGGGTTCAAAGCTCCACCCGTGTGATGTGAAGTTGGGGATCAAACATGGCCTTCTGCATGCACAAAAGCACAAGCTTCAACCCTTTGAGCCATTTCACTAGCCTAAAACTTTTATTCTTCAGATGTGGAAAACCATGTGCTTGGAAACTGGAACAGCCAGTGGTATGGGGATGGAAGCAGAAATGTAGAAATGACATGCAATGAGAATGTCAGTGTGGCTTGCTTAGAGAATGCCCTGACTCCATTGGTTCTGTGCTGTTTGACAAGAAGATGTTTCATCTCCAGAAGTACTCCTTCGCTCTAGAGCCAGTCCTTAGCTTCATCTGTGAGGCAACTATATCCAGTGGATATAAAGACTGAAGAAGCCTTTGGTTGCGTGGGTCTCTGGGCTTTGCCTCAGCTTTCAGCCTGGCAGAACAGTCCTTTGAAGAGATTTCTCAGCTGGGGCACTGAGTGTTCTGGGTGTCTAAAGAAGTTCTTCCTCCCTTCTCCCTGAAATGTGACATCATTCTCATTGGGAAGAAAACATGTTGCCATTAGCTCTATTTCTTTTTTTTTTTTGGAAGGGGGGGGGTCACACGTGGCAGTGCTCAGGGGTTACTCCTGCCTTTATGCTCAGAAATCGCTCCTGGCAGGCTCAGGGGACCACATGGGATGCCGGGATTCGAACTACTGACCTTCTGCATGCGAGGCAAATGCCTTACCTCCATGCTATCTCTCCAGCCCATCTATTTCTTGAGCTCTTTGTATAGGGAGAATTTGTGAACGTTCTCCAAAAAAGGTACTCTACTTTTGTCGGTGCCCTTCAACTTATCTCAGTTAATTTTAGGGCAAGCGGTGCGCCGAGAGATGGTTTGACTTCATTTTCATGACTAGACTGGCCTCCCAGTCATTTTGCAGAAGAGAATGGGAAGAACCTCCTTCTCCAGGGCCTGTCTTGGAAAGAAGAAGAGCCAGATTTTTATCATCTTCTTCTGTGGTTAACTCATGTTATCCAAGACATTCTGGGAGAACTAGAGCCTCCCTGTTGGGTCAGGCATCCTTCCCATCAGATGCTCCCAGTGCATGAGGGCCTCACGTTTACCTATGGAACTGTTTCTTACCCAAAAAGAGAGAAGAGGGTTGGAAGCCCAGTGGCAAGATACTTTGCTTCGTATGTGTCAGGGCTTGGACTCTATTCTGGCACTGCAAAAGTAAAAACAAATCCAAAAAAGGTACAAAAGAAAAATAACTGTTTCTTATCATTGGTTTCTGTTTTTGTTTTGGGGTCATACCCAGCAGTGCTCAGGGGGATGATATTTGATGCTAAGATTCAAACTGAGTTTGATCTTGCTTCCTGCCCTACCTCTCTAACTCTTTCTTACTGTTACTAAGATTTCCCTCCACATCACTCCGCCTTCTTGACTTCTGGAGCAAAATAAGGATCACGACAAAATCATCTGATTCTCTCTATTATCTTAGTTTAGCCAAAAAGCTGCAGATAATAGACTCAGTTTCTGTAGAACCAAAGACTTTCAAAGAATAAAATGGAAAGTGTTGCTGATGTCCTAAGGGGGGTTGGTCTGAGAAGGTTTCACAGGGCTTGAGCCACATCCACTGCACCCTGACTTCTATCTCCAGCATCACCTGACTCCCAGTCATAGGGTTAGGATGTGAGATGATCTGGCTGCAACATCTGTCATCCCACTGATCACTAGGGTTGACTCAGCTGATCTGACTGGCTTGGTAGGTGCCCCCTTCCTTGTTAGGTCTCTATGTGTCTCCCTCTCAAAGCTACTGTGCTCAGTCAAAGAGGACAGCCAATCTAGAATAGAGACAGACCCATTCTTCAGTCAAGAGTATAATAGTAGCTGCACACCCCTGCTAGAACAAGCTCCCAATCACAGGGTGTCAACCCTGATGCCTCTCCAAGTACTCCTAGGTTGTCCTAACAATCTACCCCACAACAGGTCCAGAGAACAACTCACTTTTGGCCTCTCATGTCAAACCACCCAGCCTGGTTGGATGAGTGGTGCACAGATGGCTTCCGGAGCACTTGGCAAAAAATTTTGGAGAGATACACAGCACCCCCCCCCCAACCCCTGTCAAAATAGTTCACTGCGTCCCCTCTGGGGACAAGGAGAAAATAAATTTATCAAGAGAGATTACAAATGAAACCAAAAATATGTTCTTGCTATCTGCCCATAATAGTGTCAAAATTAGATGAATAGAGAGAAAAGTGGTGCAAATCATCCAGAAAAGGGGCATGGTCAGGTAATTGTGTCTCATACTGTAGGAGTAATAGAGATGTCAGAGCTGGGGGCCCGGTCTCCCAGGGATGCTCAGACTACATTTTACAGCTCCTTTTATTGCCCCTAGGCCCCAGGTGTTGCAGCCATGATCTAAACATGGGTCCAGAGCTATAGTATGACAAGTATCAGCTTGCCTTGTGTGGATGCCTCAGGTTTGATTCCTGTTACCTTATATATGGTTCCCCAAGCACCACCAAGAGTGATCCCTGAGTGCAGAGTCACCAATAAGCCCTGAATACCTCGAGGTGTGGCTCCAAAACCAAAACACATGTACTATCAACACACCAGTGACATGTTCCTATTATTTTCATAATATATAGAGCACAAAATAATATCCAGGAATAATTAAAAGACAGACTATAATGTTATCATCTGCATTCTCCCGGAGATAGCTTCATTTCACTATCCTCATGAATTACTTTAAAAGACTGCATTATATGTTGTCATACATGCTTTTTCAGAGTTATTTTCTTCCCAACTTTGTTTGCACTGACATTCCAAAACAAAATAGTGAGTGATACACTGTGAAAGTAATCTGGCTGTGTTTTGATTTTTGTCATCATTAAATGGAGTCAGGAAAGATACAAACAAAACAAAGTACATTGGCTTTTAGAAAATGTCTCTTTTTAATATTGCCTATTTTACCTCTCCAGGAAGAGTGAAATCTTTTTCTGCAGGTAAGACAATATCTCAGGATTTATCTTGCTCTTTTCTCCATTTCCAAAAGTTAGTAAATAATATATACATGATCATCAGATCGGAAGCTATTGTTTTCAGAATTGTCTCTTACCTAATGAGGCTCTCTCCACATTTTAAAATGTTAATACACACAGTATTCTAAATGTTCAATACATCTAGGTCCAAGAGACAAACATTTTATTTTAAACTTTATTTTATTTTTATATATGTATTGGTTGTGGGGGCACACCACGTGGCACACGGGGGCCAGTCCTAGCTCTGCACTCAGAAATCACCCCTGACATGCTGGAGGACCATAGAGGATGCAGGGAATCAAACCGGGTTCCTTCTAGGTTAGCCTCATGCAAGGCAAATGCCCTACTGTTGTGCCATCTCTCCAGCCCCTTAGCAAAGCAGTATTTTGAAACAGAATTAGTCTTTTAATAGTTACTGTGAACTCTGGAAAATCTCTTCACTCACTGTGATTAATTTCTAATGAGAGCAGGAAGCTTGAGAATAGTAGACAATGTGTGAAAGAGTTATCCCAAGAAAGCGGCCAACCTCTACCACTGTCACCTTAAATGCTAAGTGTGAAACACAGCCATCACTTCTAACCTTTGCAATGACATGCTCTTTATTTAATGCCTCAGCTATTTAATTAGGATGCCAATATAAATCTTTAAAAAAACTGTGTGCAAAGTCAGCAAGGGGTCCGGGCCCTGGAGTTATTTCCCCCACAGCTGAATAAATGATTCCCCCTACCACATCATCCATGTATCCTCATTAGTATGTATGAACTGAGTGAAATAAGCATTGGGAGATTTATACTGTACCATATCCATATTAATAAGAAAGGGAGTCGATTTCTAGAGGAGGAAGGAAATGTCCTACATACAGACAGGTCCCTGCACACCTCTTTTTAATTAATGATATAAATCCATCCTAAGGAGAAAACTTTACAAGTGCCATCCTCATTTACTCCCTCTATTAGAACTATTAAGGAAGCTTCTTGGGCACTTAGAGATAGAGAGGGGCCATGGTCTTCAGGAAGGTCCACAATGCATTATAACCCCAAATACACTCCTGCACGTTCAAAATGAACATTGAGGGACTTTTGAGTCTTAGACTATCTATCCACGCAATGTGCATGGCCCCTGGACACAGGAAGCCAGGCAGACCCCAAATTCCAAGTCACCCCCCAGTTCGATAGAAAAGACAAGAAAGTGAGCAAGTGTGAAAAGGGAAATTTGGGGGGAAATTGTCTCCCAAACAGTAATCGGGAGCCCAAGGAGCCCTTCCTGGTGATTGTTGGCCAACTGGGCCAGTGGAGAATGAACTGTTGATCCAATTATAAGATGACAAAACTACCCAGACCACCCCAGTAGTGATGTTCTAGGGCCCTCCTGGACTGTAAGTGGTATTCTGGAAACCATGTGTTGCTGGAAAATGAGTCAGAATCAGTCACATGTAAGGCATGCATCTTAAGGTCTATACTATCTCTCTGCACCCTGAGAGGTTTCTTAAGGGGATGAGGGAGGCAGACAGTTGATTCCTGAACAACATAGACTTGAACTGCACACATCCACTGAGGCAGAATGGTTCATCTGCAAAAACTTTTGCTATCGATAAGAGGCAAATTTCAATTAAGAAGTGTCTCTTTCTGGAATGCCTGTCTTGAAGACAGGCAGGGTGGGGGAGGAGGTAGATAGGGTCATTGGTGGTCGGAAGGTTGCACTGGTGAAGGGGGTGTACTTTTCTTATGATTGAAATCCAACTACAAACATGTTCATAATCATGGTGCATAATTAAAAATATTATTTAAAAAAATAAAAATGGACAAAGAATGCAAAAAACACGTGTCAATATATTTATAGTAAATATAATGTTCATATGTAAAATTTAAAAAACTATAATTTAAACGAGATAGTAAGGATGTATAAAAATAAGTTTCCCTTTCTCAGGATAGTCTTAATAACATTGTCTTTCTTCTAGTTTACTTTCTTGTACAAATACCACCCACAGTGACACTGAAGATACAAAAGACATGCTCATGGATATTCTCAGCCAGGCAGCTGGTCTGCCCCAGCGTTTCAGGGGAGACTTGGGGGTCAAGTGGTCTTGGCACATCGTGATAGCCACAAATATTTCTTACAACAGGGAGTCTGTGGTTTGAACAAGGTAGTGGTGAAAGGTAAGGCTGGAAAGGGATCATGAAAATCCTGATTTATAAAACTGCTTAAAACAAATGGCTGACCTCCAAGAATTTTTTCTCTACAACTTGGAAGCTTATTGGAGTACATGTCAACTCATACATAAATACAACCCATTACTAGTGGTGCCTTGATAACTGAGACTTGTTTACAATGAAAAAAGAGAAAAGCCAGGTGTCTAGACAATGACAACGTATTTCTTCCAGTTTGAAATAATGGAAAAGTTCTGGATACTGCCATTGCACAACATCAAAACCATGAATGGCACTGACTTTAAAATGATAAAGTGCATATTGAAAAATTTACCCCATTTAAGACCATTTTTTTGGTTATGTATCTTTTGTTTCAATAATAATATCGTTATTTAAGCACCGTGATTACAAACATATTTGTAGTTGGGTTTCAGTCATAAAAATGAACACCTATCTTCACCAGTGCAACATTTTCCACCACCAATGCCCTCCATCTCTCTTCCTCCCCTTCCCTTGCCTGTATTGGAGACAGGCATTCTATTTCTCTCACTCACTACCATTGTAAGACCATATTTTAACACTTACATATACCAGACTTATAGATCTTACAGTGAAGGATTTTGAGAATGAATGACATTGAGCTCACCTTTCATCCCTCCCTTGCTCTTTAAGACAGAATTTGGGGTTGGTGACACTGGAGCTGCCCCTTTCTGGGACTGCTCTGAGCGCTCTGACATGAGCTACATCAGCTGAGTCCTTGGTTGCCTAGACTGAGCAGGGCACTCTCTCCACTGTAAGCACCCTCCGAGGGAGATAGAAGACCATGCAAGGCCACCAAAAGCGGTGTCTCGCAGCAGCATCTGCCCGGCCTGAGACACAAAACTAAAACTCAAGAATAATGTTTCTCTGTTGAAACATTAGAGCAGAATCAAGTTCATACTCACCTACATACCTCTTGCCTATCCTTTTGTGTGAAAGGGAAAGATAGGGGCTCTGAAGTGCACACAGGAACCTGAACTCAGTGTGAACATCTCCCTTTGTGGGTGACCTGGTAGAAGAAATGTTGAGAAGAGCACCACTGGGTGCTCCCTACAGCCAATTCTTTAGGGTAGTGAGGAACTGAGTCTGGATGGATCTAAACATAGATCCAAGGTATGAAAATCTAGACCCACTAAAATTCTCCTGGAAAAAGTAGGGCAGCAGAACGTATGACTTAAAAATATCTATGAATAAGCTTTGTGGACACTTCATCTCTTAAAGTCAAGTGTAATAGAAATTGGCCCAGGGTAGAACTTTCTGGCACACTCAATCCTCTGCGAAGATACACAGACCATCATGCATTTGCTGCTAAAACACAAATGAAATCAACAAGCAAACAAAAGCAAAGGAGGGCTGCGAAGTGAGATCTGAAAGGAGATTTTGAGCAGTGAGCACACAAAAACACTAGTGTCCAACCAGGTAGCACAGCCATTGATTGGGTACCGCTCCAATACCTTCTTTCCAGCTAGGCACTCCTCTCCCGGACAATGTTTGCAAGTGAATCATGGCAAGGAATGAGGTAAACTGGGAAGAGCTCGTGCCACCTCCTCATCTGTGGGTGTCACTGGGAGCCTGCCAACAGTCTTCTCCTACTTCCCACTCCTCCAGCTGGAGATGGGTGGGAATGCAAAGGGACAGGGAAAAGCACCTATTTGGAAGAGGTCCTTTTGAATGCAGGTAGATGTGCGGGCAGGGAGACCTGCTAATGCAGAGTGGGAACAATAGTCTCTGAAACCTAAACCAGGCCAAAGGCACAGAGGCCTTAGACACAAAAGACCCTTATTGGGAGCCCGGAAAACCATTGAAATGCGAAATTCTGATGCCTTGCACGGATGAATTCCTGGGAGAAAGGTGGCTGAACCCCCTGGGAGGAAACTCTAGAGCTGGAACAAAGGCCGCGGAAGACCATCCAAAGGGGGTCTTCGCAGATTTCCCTCAGTCCTCAATCTCCCTGGCACTTCCCCAGATGAGAGAGGGGTAGAACAAGTAGTATATTTCCTTCTCAAGACTGCCACCTCTCTCTCTCTTCCCACTTCGTATTAGCCATGTGGGGAACCTCCACAGGCTGCGTCACTTTGGGGACTTAATTGGCAAACAGAACCCGATTAAAACAGAAAGGAAGCAAGAGGCAGGACCAGAGAGGACAGCAGGTAGGGCACTTGCCTTGCAAGTGGCTCACTCAGCAGGGGTCGATTCCCACCACCCCGTTTATCCTCCAAGCTCAACAGGAGCCCGAAGGAAGCCCTAAACTTTGCCAGGTGTGGGAAATAACCACCCACCCCGCCCCCTAAAAGGGAAATGAGCTGTCAGATTAAAGGAGCCAGAACATCTGAAGAAGTACATGGAGGTGGCTAGGGCTGGAGAAGGAACTGCTGTTGTTTTCACGGTAATTATCATTCCCCAGGCTCAGAGTGCAATGAAACCTTCATGAAGCTCCTTTGCACCGTCACCCAGAGAGACCCACCACCCCAAAATGCCCTTTGCCAGCTTCCCTTATAAAATATTTACTTGCTTCTTGGTATTTCTCAATTCGACTTGGCTGTTGTTGTTTTTTTCTTTCCCTGATAAACATCTCCCACCTCACTCCTCTCCGGCTTGCCACACTCCCAGGAGAGGCACACAAAGGAATGGAAAACAGCACAAACCACAGCCTTTGTGTCTTTGTTCAACAAAAGCCTAAATCCTCAGGGAAAGAGACACTATTCACAGCTTCAAGAAGCATGGACAGAGAAGTGAGAAGCAACTCAGCTGGCCCCCAGCTACCTCCGGGGGGTGGGGGGGG
>PVKC010010867.1:0-25262 GCA_004027635.1 Crocidura indochinensis
AATAGTCAAAAATATTTTCCCTGAAAAATAAATAAAGTACTAACTGGCTTCTAGATAAGAATTTTGCATCTTGGAATATGTAGATTTTAAACAAATGAACAAACAACAGACCAAGAAAAAGCAAAAACAAACAAACAAAAAAGCATTTATCTAGCTTTTAAAAGTTGAAAAATCCTGAGTAATTAGAATATGTTTGGCTGAGGGGCTGTGCAGGGTTTGGGGACATTTGTCGTGAGAAGTGGACCCTTTGACAAACTCTTTAGGTGGAGAATGTGCTTGAAGGTGAATAGAACACGGTAGGAAATGCAAAATGTTGCACCGAGTATAGGGACTTTAACCAGCATTAAGCTTAACCAGCCCCTCCTGGGTTTCTGTTTGGAGAGCCTTTGGACCTGCAATTCTTGCCTAAGGACAATCCATGCCACAGCAAGGGCAAAGTCAGCCCTGCCCCAGGATGTTCCATTCACCCTTGACCCGTAGTGGTTGGGAGAGAAATCATATGACTTCTCATCTCGGGGTGCAATTGGGGTCCTGGCTCACTGTGCATTAGAGCCATCACTGGCTGGTGACCAGCATTCAGAGAACTTGAGTTTTCTGATGAATTCTGAGGGATGTGGAATTGAAGAACACAGAGGTGCCTCATAGCTCCCGGGGGCTGAAAGTGAGCTTGGGGTGTGTGTGTGTCTTTGTGTGTGTCTGTGTGTTTGTCTGTGTAGGTCTGTATATCTGTGTGTGTATGTCTAGGGGAAAGGAACCCTTAGTCGTAAACATTTCTTTCTTTTGGCTTTTAGTTTATGGACCATAATTGACAATGCCAAGTGATTACTCCTGGCTCTGCACTCAGGAATTAACTCCTGGCAGGCTTGGAGAACCTTAAGAGATTCCAGGAATTGAACCTGGGTCACTGCATAAAAGACAAGTGCTGGTAACTGCTGTACTCTAACTCTGAATCCCTTATTTCACTTCCAGGTACCCTCTAGTAACAGTACAACATGAGCTTAGAAAAAATAAAAAATATAGACTTAATAATTCTATACAACTAGAAAACATTAATTCACACAGAGATTCAACATAGATATATTTGCAGAATTTATTTTTTATGACTGCTTAAGTATTTAAGAAAGCATATGCTTGAACCTTGTGAAGGATTTTAAAAAATATGATCTTGGGTCAAAGGTGTATTTGTGGTTAGTATTAGTAGAAAACAACCAATTAATCTACTTAAATAAAGCAACCTAAAGTTTCATTGCCTCTGCTTGGAATGTGCATGTATATTTATAATGTAATTAACCTTTTCCTTATTGTTGAATATTTAAGTTATTGATGTTGGTAAGTTGGAACATCTGTAAGGCATTTAAAATATTTTAAATTATCATCGCAAATAAGAAAAGGACTCCATGAGCCATGCTCTAACGAGCATTTGGATAGCGTTCTTCGTATTTTCCAAGCTGCTATATTGCAAATAGTATATTTGCAGTGTATAGTGTAATATAGAAGGCATCTCCACTCCTCCATAAGGAAAATATCCAGCCACACATTTTTAAAATATATGATCCGTGTTATGGAGACTATAAAAATACCTGGCACTGTGATAGGTGGAAGTTAGTTCTTCCATTGAACTGTTATTTTAAGCTTTATTTTTGGTGACTAATGAAGTTGCCCCTTGGTTGCTGGGCAAAAAAATAAAATTAATTTTGCTTCTCTTGAGGTTCCCCCTCCCATTTCATTATGAATGAAGCATGCAGCCAACCTATAAACACAATACTTCTGCCGTGTCATGGTGTCCTTCGTGAACTGGGGTGATCCCTCCCCAGCTCAGAAACCAAGGGGACCAGTAAGCAGAGCAAGAAATTCTTGACAGCAGCAGTGGGCTAGTCCCCATCTGGGAAACTCTGCTGAATCTAAGCTTACAGTAAACTGCTCCGTCCCCTCTGTTGCAGCACATAAAATGATACTGTTGTATGTGAAATTACATCTGAAACTTAAGGTACTTGATAGCAAATCCTGCTCTGTCATTAGGAAACAGTGTCATTGTTTTTCTCCCATTGGAGGGTTCAGACTCTTCCCCGATGCCTTGCTGCACTTTATCTAGATGCCGTAGTGCATTCTAGCAAGAGCACCACCGGTACCCAGTAAATAATGTAGCAGCCTGCGTACCTTTTAGCCAAAGCTATATATCTGTTCAGACTTGTAATTTGCTCCGTTTATATCCTTTGCCCTTGAACTCTGGTTATTAACGCAATGTTTCTCCAAATGATGCCATATAACTCTGCTCCGAGCACATTCCCAATGATATCACAGGAACATTCCCAGGGCCAGGGCCAGCTGAGGACAGGAGACACGGGCTGCTGACTTGCAGGACCACCGTGCATTATTCAGAGCAGAGTGGCTGTAAAAACATGGCTGTTAATATTCAAATCGAGAAAGAGCCAGAGCCAGACTCGTCTAATATTAAGTCTGGTTGGAAAGCAATTTAGCAAAGTAGCTCTGATTATAAAAAAAAAAATGTCTGAGTATGTGTCTCAAGAATTTTTACTGAAAATCATAGAAAAGATTTGGAGGTAGGTATGCTAATCTTATATCTTACAACTTACTTGGTGTGGGCTTTGGGGAAAGAAAATTTTAGATCCTCTCTAAAATATAGGTTACAATATAGGTTACATACATAATAGAATTCGAGGACAAATTCCTTTGTGTAAACTGTCATGAAATCTACCAATTTAGGTGGAATGGTCATTAGTTTGCATCCCACAGTTTCTATGATCGAACGTGATTCGTCTCATGCTTTTATTTTTTTTAAGTACAATCTACTCAATTCATGACATGTTGATTTTGATCAGCAAGCAGGATAAGTTTCTCTACATATTATCTGTGAAGAGACTGTATTGATGATACAGATGAACAATTTAAGTGTTTAAGTCTTCAGAAACAATTTAAGTCTTCAGAAACTTTGAAGACCACCTTGGACCCACATTCTAGAACAAGTGTTTTACTCTAAAGTCCCTCTCATTTAAAATGGAAAATCATATGTAGAGAATTAATATGCCCCAAAAAGTGATGGTCTATGGGAGTCTATTTCAAAATATATTTGTTTCCAAATAATGTTTTTTAAAAGTTTATTCACTCGAGCTTTTTTATTTTATAAAAAATGAAATGGCTTGATTCAATTTTTATACCTTTCCCCTAAATTCTAGATTCTGCATAATGCTGTTGTCCATATGTAGATGCAAATGAAAAAATAATTGTTCGGGGCTGGAGAGATAGCATGGAGGTAAGGTGTTTGCCTTTCATGCAGAAGGTCATTGGTTCGAATCCTGGCATCCCATATGGTCCCCTAAGCCTGCCAGGGGCGATTTCTGAGCCTCGAGCCAGGAGTAACCCCTGAGAAAAAAACCAAAAACCAAAAACCAAAAAAAAAAATTGTTTATCATCTTTGAAATTTCCTATTGTAAAATAAGCAACTGAGAACACGGGCATATATCTGTATTCTCAGTGCCTGCCATGTGTCATTACAAATAAGTAAAATCAAGAGATTCTTCTAACCAACTAACTACACTATTTTTTTAAACATATAGGATATTATTTGAGTACATTTGCATGTGCGAATAGATTTATATGAAAGTTGCCAATAACAGTAAATAAGCTATCAGCTCCCAAACATACTCATTATTTCTACAGAAAATTGAATGTGAGGCTCCAAGTAAGTTATATTGAGAATGTTGGGGGGAACAGTCATCTCATAAATATGGAGTTGTCCACTTTCTTCCCATTTTCTCTCTAATCAACTACTCTTACGCATATCAAAGGAAATGTTTCACCTTTACGTGAAGAGATCAATGTAGTCATATTCATTTGGGAACACAGTCTAACTCAGGGAATCCAAGTTTTGTTTTCTGAGAATTTGAGGTATTCTTGGGTGCAATCATCCATCTCTTGATCTTCATATGATAATCAAACCCCGACCTTGTATGATATGCATAACTCATATTCCTGGAGATGAATAGGAGTTCCTGGAGAGGCTCAGTGTCCTGACAGAAATGTGGTGAAATTTGGAGCTTGGTGATATTAAGTTTTGGAATAAAAGTAGAGCTTGTACTTCAAAGGAAATAATAAGTAGGATACACAGGCTACCTACAGAATGGGAGAAACTATTTACCCAATACTCATCTGATAAAGGGCTAATATCTAAGATATTGAAGATATTGACAGAACTGAAGAAAAAATCTAACCCCAGCAAAAAATGGAGAGAAGAAATGAACAGACATTTCCTCAAAGAAGAAATATAGATGGCCAAAGGACATTAAAAATGATCCCTGTCACTAATAACCAGAGAGATGCAAACTAAAACAATGAGGTATCATCTCACACCACAGAGAATGTCACACATCACAAAGAACAAGAACAGCTAATACTGCCAAGGATGTGGGGAGAAAGGGAATCTCATTCACTGTTCGTGAATGAGTCCAGCCTTTCTGGAAACCAATATGGACATTCCTTAAAAAGAAAAAAACAAAAAACCCTGGAAATTGAATTTCCTTATGATCAATACTACTCCTAGGGATATATCCCAATAACACAAAAACACAATTTAACAAATGCCCTCTACACTTCTATGTTTCTCTCAGCACCATTTACAATAGCCAGCATCTGGAAGCAACCCACGTGCCAGACAATAGATGAGTGGCTAAAGAAACTGTTGTATATCTGCACAGTGGAATACTATGCAGCAATTGGAAAAAATAAAGTTATAATTTTCCCTTATATATGGATAGACATGGAGATTATTATGCTGAGTGAAATGAGTCAGAGGAAGAGATATAAAAATAGAATAATTTCACTTATCACTAGGATATAAGGAAAATAAAAGACATTGTGGGGGATAATATCCAGAGATAATAGAGATGAAAAACAGAAGGCCCATTCCATGGTAGGTAGTTTGTCACATGGAGGGGAGAGTGTTGTTAGAGTAGAGAAGGTCTAATATGAAAAGGACATTCGTGGCACTCCTTTATTTGCAGTAGTACAAACCACAATGTCATAAAAGAAAAGTAGGGGGAATAGAGGAATATATATGAATATATATGCATATATATATATATATATAGAGAGAGAGAGAGAGAGAGAATTAAAATGCCTTCCTCAGAAGCAGGCAGGAAAGGGTGGGTGGGTTGGAAGAGGGCATCAAGGAGGGTGAGAGGAAAAGTGTTGATATTGGTGGTGGGAAATGCACACTGGTGAATGTTGTTTGTAACTCAATCATGAACAACTTTACTTATGCGTGGGAAAATTGTATTATGAAACAACCTTGTAATCATGGTGTTTAAATAAAAATATATTTGGGACCTGGAGATAGCATGGAGGTAAGGCGTTTGTCTTTCCTACAAAAGGTCATCGGTTCGAATCCCGGTGCCCCATATGGTCCTCCATGCCTGCCAGGAGCAATTTCTGAGCATGGAGCCAGGAGTAACCCCTGAGCACTGCCAGGTGTGACCCAAAAACCAATATATATTTAAAAAAGCAAGAGTTTTTGTTATAATTAGGAAACTTCATCAAACCTCACTGCATTCCTGCCTTTCATTCAGTAAACGATAAATTCTTTGCATTCATAAAATTTAAGTTTGAAGAACTTGACTCAGGCATTTGACCACTAACTCACTGCTAAAATGCACCTGAAACCTAAATTGTTAGGCAAGCTATTGGGGGTTTATTATACAAAACTTTAAGGAAATTTTTTGATGAGATTGAGGATATGGATTTCCTTTTTGGTAGAAGGAAATCATTGTGTATTAAACATTTGGAGTATTGCAGACTCTGATGATTTTTAAATAAACCTTGGACTTTTCTCTCTAAATAGATAATATTCATCATAAAGTGCAGTTTATATGTGTGTTGTTATAACAGTTACAGTTATGAACGTTTAACCCCAACATGTTAAAAAGAAAGTCAGAAAAAGAGGCATTTCAGAATTATTGCCCAGTGTGGTACTCAGAATTACAATCCCCTCCTCCCCCAAGTCAGAACCCTGCTCTACCAGTGAAAAGCACTTCTGGACAGTGGCTGCACATTTCTTCCACTCTTTACATCTGAGTTTACAATGACATCCTAATTCTAGTCACTCACAGAACATCACACAAAAAACATCTCCAGATAGTAACAGTCACAATTGGAAAGCCATGCAAGAATCTCACCAATTTAGTGAATGAAAATAATAGTCCTGAAGATTCAACTAGTATTATTGAACTATAGAAACGTCCTGATAAGGACTTCAGAGAGAAAATATTGAGGGTATTTGAGAAGGAGAAAGAAACAATGGAATTGACAGCCAATAAAAGACAAGTGGATTTAAGAACAGAAATGAGGAAAATACAAGCAGAAATGACAGAACTAAAGAGTTTGGTAGGTGAAATGAAAACTCACTGGAAGGCCTCAGAAACAGAGTAACAGTAGATGAGAAAAATTCAGTGAACTCTAAGAGATGTAGAAAACTTTCAGACAATAGCAGAAGATAGAATAAAAGACTGAATGAATGAACATTTGACAAGAATACTTTGGAATGAATTCAAGAGGAACAAATAACAATCATGGGGACCTCATAGGGCCAAAAAGGCAACCCTGATGAAGAAGGAACTATCAAAGACATCATTGCTAAGAAGTTCCCAGAGCTGGAGAGCTTACATCTTGTTCCAGGAAGCCTGATAGGTATAACCAGAGAGATCCAAGTAAAAATACTTCCAAGAGTCATTCTAATCAAAATGATGAAAGTCATAGGTAGAGAATACTGAAAGAAGCGAGATCGAAGAAGGAAATTATATATAAAGGGCATCCTTAAGAATTACATCAAATTTATTAAAGGAAACCCTCAGGGTCTGAAGATGTTGATATATAGTGAAAAATTTAATTAAATGCTTCACCAAGAATTCCTTACCCAGCCAAATTTTTATTCAGATTTGAAGTAGGATACACAACTTTATGGATAAACAACAACTCAGAAACTTGATAGACTCAAAAATCATCTTTATAAGAATAACTGATAGGACTACTTTAAGCCAAGATATAACCCAAAATCTCTTGTAGAAATATGATTCACAGCTCCATGATAATATTCTCTCCCAATATGAATGGACTAAATACAGCAATTATGAGAAAGAGAAAGGGCAACAAGATGGATTAGAAAACTAACCCTAACATTCTGCTGTTTGCAATAAATATTATTTTTAGAGCAAGCACAGACTCAAAGTCAATGGTTGGAAGATAATTCTGAAAGCTAATAACTCCCTCAAAAAGAAGAAGAGTTCTTTCTAGTATAAGAAAACACAGTCTTATATGTCTAATAAGTCTAGCTTAAGACTTTAGGCTCAAAAACTTATAAGAGACATGGGCCAGAGCAGTTGTACAAGCCATAGGATGTTTTCCTTGCATGTGGCTAACCTAGGACAGACCGAGGTTCTATCACCCAGCTTCCCATATGGTCCCCCTAGACAGGAGCTATTTCTGAGTGTATAGCCAAGAGTAACCCTGATCGTCACCAGGTGTGGCCCAAAAAGCAAAAGTAAAAATTTATGAAAGACAGTGAAGATCATTTCCTAATGACCAACGTGAATACATATATATATATATATGATATACACATATCAGAAAGAACTACATTCCTAAGTATATATGCATCTAATAATCAAAAGTTCAGAAATTCGTTTATTTCAAAGAGAAACACCACTTACTAATTCCTGGAAAAAATTTTAGTTAGAAATCCTAAAGTGCTTAACACTTAAAATTTTCTACCTTATTTTGAAAGATGTTATTTTTTTTTGCAAGCTTCACATCCAATATTATCTTAAGTTTGCAGCCATTTTTAGACGGTTTCAATGCCATTTTGAAGGTTCCAATGTCATTTCAGCAATTGATGACTCCTGCCATCAGTGGCGAATAGCTGACTCTTAAGAGAAATAGGTAGAAGGCATGCAGCAGGATTGGCCCAAAAGTCAAAGGTTTGCTCCATTAAAAAAGATTTATTTCTACTATGTGATTATGGAAGGGTGAAAATTAAAATGGAAAAAGTGGATTATAGGAGAATTATATTCAACGAGGTAAGGTTTAATTAAAATAAATTATTCCAAATTATTCTTGAATATGCAAACTCTATGAAAAGAAGATTAAATACTCATTCACCAAACCATAATATAATATCTACTATACAGCATAGTAACCATGGAGAAAACTTCTTTACTGAATATGGGATTCTCTGCATTTTGTGACAATAAACATTTTTCTTTTACAATGATTTACTGAACTAAGCCTTGGTAAATTCTCACAAGAGAATTAACAGGACTGTCAAATTCTTAAGAACTTACCATAAAATTCTTGCTTCCAAGAACCATATACAGAAAAGTCAAAAATCAGAGTGAATATAAAATCAGATTAAAAAAATGTTACCAACTTTAATATCATTCTCACAAGCTTCACAGGTCCAGTGCAATATATTTCAGCCCCATGAAGGTCAATGCAAAATGACAGATTGAAATACTTGACGTGACTCACAAAAGTCATTTTTAGGCAAGCTGTTTTCCCAGACTTAAATTAAAGCACACCTTGCCTCCGACATTTTTATTTTAACTGATTGTGGCCTCGTTTTCAAAAGAAATCACTTCTATTTCTGGTTGTCAAAGAGATAATTCCATTGTGAAAACAAGCTTGATAGCATGTGGCAAATACTGATTAAGTGCTGGCCCCATTTCTTGAAGAAATGATTTTTTATTATAATTATTATCAGGAAGAAAATGCCAAGGCCCTCCCCTAACCTTTGCAACTTCTCAGTACAGTGACAGTTGAGAGAGGGCTGCCGATTCTGATGATTTTTAAGCTTAAGACTTGAGCTATATACTCTAGGGGGGTTTTAATCCCATACCTGTTACTTATTAATGCAACTTTATAGTTGTGTGATCACTGATGATCTCATTTGTGAAGAGGGAGAACGTATTGGTTAGAATCCAGGACAATCCCTTAGAACATGGGACCTGATTTAGAGGTTAGAGTACACATAATACAGTATGAAATATTTTATCATTGGACTTCCCCTGTATTATTATTACGCTTTCATAGCATTGCTTTGTCATGCAACCCACCAGCATTATAATTTTAGTTGCTGCTTGTTCTTGGCTTATCTTCATAGGCCAACTGATCATGAAATGCTGTACTTTTCATGGATTGCTTCTTTTTGGGGGATACATATGGTGATGCTAAAGGGTTATTTGGCATTACTCCTGGCCTGGGTTCCATCCCCAGCACAACATAGATCCTTATTAACTACCCCAAACCTCAGCACTACCAGAAGCGATTCTTTAGCAGTGACCCAGAAAAGAGCCCTGAGCATCTCTGAGTGTGACTTTGAAGCAAAAGCAAAAAGTCTTCTAGGAACTGTGGCTGTTTGAGTAAGTTTGGGTGGTGGTGGTGGTTGTTCATATTCACAACAGAAATCGCCTGCAGTGCTACAATGCATGGGGCAGGCAGCCTTCCCCGCCTGAATAGTTCTCAACTATACTCCCCATAACTTCGTTGTCTCTCCCTCTCAAAATGCATAACCACGGAGCTAGCCATGTGATTCTAGGGTGTTCACAACAGAGTAATTACAGCATCTTCCTCATTTCTGGGGTGGAGATTCTCAAGGGCAATGCTAATTTTTATCTTGACTTATAGACCCCTGCAGCGCTTCAGGGGTAGGAAAAGTTGCTCCTCCAAGAAGAATTGGTTCCCAAATGTCATCCAAGCATGAAAGGGACAGGAAATTAATCAAGACAGTGACATTTGAGAAAAGAAAGGGGGGTTCCTAGGAAGTAGGAAATGCATACATGGGCTCATGTGTGTATTGGGAAGCAAGCTGGAGCCTACACACTCAGCCCTTTCCAGGGAGAAGTCAATGGAAGGACATATAAATAACAAGCAGCACCATTCATATGTCTGTTTTGTCTGGGTATCCTGAGATCCTTTGTGTGTTTTGCTGCCAATTCACAAGCAATAGGACCGAAAGCTTAAAAGAGAATATGAAAAACTCTCACATCTACCATTGCAGATGTTGAACCTGTGTTAAAATATCAACAGTTTTCTCCTAAAGTTCATTTCTTTTCTCGCCTTTCTGTTCATTTAGGCAAAAGCAGTGAGGGTGATCTGAATAAAAACAGTTTACTTTCAGATGCAGCAATCACAACTACAAATTTGCAGGGACTCTTTTTGGGAATGTGGATTTTTTTTTTTCCATTTGAAAATTGTGACTAAAAATCTACAGTTATCAGTTGTGCTGGTCAGAGTACTTGCCTATCACTGGTCCCCTCATATTTTGGGTCATTTGTGGCTAACTCGCTCTCAGTGTTTGGCCCAGGAGGCACAGAGTTGTCTGATACATGTGATCACATGGGATTTTGCAGGAAGGAGCCAGCATTTGGGCTCCCAAACATGACCGACTGATGGGCATGGGAGAACTTTACATTGGGTATAGAGCTGCATTTTCTTTATTCTAAAGACTCTGTAACCTTGAGCAGGTTATTCACTCCCTGGGCATCTCAAATTCCTTTTTTTCTGGAAAACAGAAAGAATAAACTCAAACCTTTGAGATAAAAAGTATAAGATAGATAAATGAATGTATGTTTGTATATATTTATATATACAAATGAATGTATATTTGTATGTATGCATATATGTGTGGCTAAATAGATGATGGACAGATGGGAATGTAGAAAATCAGATAGATAGATAGATAGATAGATAGATGATAGGTAAATGAGAAGGTAATTGATTAATCATTCTGCGTCTTAAGAGTTGCCAGTACTTGTGGGGATGGAATGATAGTATAGCAGGTGGGGGGATTAGTCATATTTGCCTTGCACAGAGCTGATCCTGGATCAATACCAAGCCCTCCAAAGAGGCTACTGAGCCTTCCACGAGTGATTCCTGAGCACAAAGTATATGCTGAACATCACCAACTGAGACCACAAAGCAGACAAAACGTGCAAGCAGTGCTTGTAATGTGCAATAGTACCATTGTCATTTCTTACCTGTGAGAACTAGCCATGTCTTCTTTGAGCATCCAGTAGGCTTGATTTATTTTAGGAAATAAAACCCCAAGATACCTTGAAAACAGCATTTTATTTATTTATTTATTTATTTATGTTTTTGAGCCACACCAAGCAGTGCTCCTAGCTGAATTCTGCCTATTCACTCTGGGATCCTTCCTGGTGGTGCTCACAGGACCATATGTGATGCTATGGATTGAACACAGGTTGGCCGTGTGCAAGGCAAGAGTCCTACCTGCTGCATAGTCTCTCTAGTCCAAGCAGCATGTTTTGAAGGATGAAAATTATTCCCTGCAAATATAGGCTTTAACTTACACTCAACCAGTTTCTTTTGCTCCTCTGAATTTGAAAAAAAACTGAGCATCCTGAATTTTTTATTTTTCCTGGCAGCTCCAAAGCATCAACCTCTTTTTCAGATAAATTATATGCTCATATTTATCCTATATTCTATCACGGAATGATTGCATGGAACATAGGAACATATATGCACCCACAATTGCTTCTGTCAATGGTTATTCAAGCCTTAGAGAAATGGTCTTAATGATTGGAGGGGGAGATGATTGGAGTCTTTCTCAGCTTCCTAAGAAAGTTAAGGGCTGGAGGTGTGTGTCTTATGGAATGATTTGGTCCTTGGAGGTGTGAATATCCTGTGACTTGTGTGAATTCTTGGAAATGTGAGTGACCCAGGACATATTTGATTTCTTGAAAGTATATCTCAGGAGGTATCAATGAAAAGATAGAAGTTATAGACACTTCACTTGCCCAGCCTCTTTAGGGGTAAGGCATTACTAGTGTTGGAATTGTCTTTCTTCATTACTGTGAATGTATGACACTCTCTCTAGCTGAGAAGTATTTTTTTTGTGTGTGTTTGGAGATCAGAGGCTTGGGACTGCCGACCTTTTTACAGAGAGGACTAGTTCTTTTTTAATTAAATTCCTAGACATGCAATTTGCCTTTTCCAGGGTTTTCATCAGCTATTTTTTTTTCCTTCTGCAAAAGTCAATCACAAATGGCTTCTTTTAGGAACCATCATGGGAGGGGCAGTCTCTGTGCCACTCATGCCAATGCAGTGTTTGAAGCATTAACCATCCTCCCACTGAGAATTCCTAGTGAAGAGTCAAGGTGTTCAAGGAAAACTCAAGGACATTTTAGCTCTCGCGTGGAGCTGTATGTGCAGGAAACAGAAATCCTCTGATTCTTGGTCTTTGAATGGAAAATGCCATCAGCATCTGCCCTATCTAACAGCTTTGAGCTAGTTCTCAGGCCAGTTTGGGCTTCAGCAGAAATCAGAATGTTTCCCCCTTATTAAAAATAAGAAAGAGAAGACATGACTGCCTTTGTGGTTTAAAGTGCAAGTTCTTTCTGCCTTTCCTGTGAAAGAATTAAGACATTGTGTCTGTATGAAAAGGGTCCATGTGGATATCATTGTTTTTCGGGAGGATGTTAAATAGAAGTGAGGTTTCCATCATTAAAAATATAAAGTTAAATTAAAAATGCATTCTTCAAGTTTAATGCAGATACCACCTTGGATAAAGAGATTTTATTTATTTATTTTGGTTTTTGGGTCACACCTGACAACACTCAGGGGTTACTGGTTCTATGCTCAGAAATCCCTCCCGACAGACTCGGGAGCCATACGGGATGCCGGGATTTGAACCACCGTCCTTCTGCATGCAAGGCAAACACCCCACCTTCATGCTATCTCTCCAGCCCATAAAGAGACATTTTTACTTGAAGAAGAGCTACTTCCTACAAGATATTGGCTATTTCCTACAAGATAGAGGTTTGGTCTTGGAGTTGGCAAAAGCACAGCAGTAACCAGGTGAACTGTCAAAACATGTACTGTCACTTTTAGACAAATGCCTGACATCCAGTATGTATAATGATTGAAAAGACCAACCTGAACCAAGTTGGTTATTTCTCTACTCTGGGGATGCATTCATCTCCCACTAGCACGGTCAACAGGATGAATCTCTTGTGCTTCATCACAGGGCTCAGCGTGCATTAGACATGTGGGGCCCGGATCATTTGAAACCAGTTCCTCTGTCTCAGGTACCATGAAGCACTTTGCCAGACCCTAAGTCCAGCTCTGGTAAGGTCATGGTAGAGTCAGTGAAGCCCAGATAATCCCTGGCTATGCCTTGAAGATAGGACATGAGACCTGAGCCTTTGGGGCAATATTTAGATCATTCGCAATTTGCCTTGTGTCTCAAGGATGAAGCTGATGGAGCCTGAACCAGAATGAAGTGTTCCATGTTTACAAGTCCTCCTTCCTCAGGCTGGGCTGTTTAAAGACAGAAGAAATCGAGAGCATCGAGAGCAGGGATTTTCCTCTGACCTTGGAACTGAGAATGGCTAATGCCAATAACAGTAAGAGTGAGGATAAACACTTCTGACGATTGCCCGTGCTCTTTCCTCCAACACACAGAGAGAGAATTAATTTCCTATTTGAGTTCATCCTCATCCAAGTCTCCCCATGATCCAAGCATCTGAAATGCACCATACCTGAGCCAACAGCAGGCGCCGTGCGCTTAATCGGTGACTGTAATAACATATAAAATGTATGTGTGTTTTTTTCCATGAGAGGACAGAGCAGTGGCTACATAAAAGGACATCAGATGACACATCCTCCATCTCGCAGCAAATAAAAAAGCCATCAGCTCATAACAAGGCGGTGATAAAAGGTGCCGAGGCCAGTAAGATTAAGACTTTGTAATAAGGTTCAGGCGCCAAAACTGACAGCCATTTTCTTTTATATTTATCATGTCCTCACATTGGGGTGAGAAGCCACGGCTCCATCCCATTGCTGGCAAGAATTTATAGCGGCTCCATTATTAGGAGATTGCAGTGAAATGGGGTAGAGGTATGGTTTTCTGAGAACGTTGCGATGGGCCCCCTACATTATACACTTGACGGTTTGTCAGCTCTTAGTAACAAGCCTTGTAAAGTACTTTAATATCATTAGCACTATTTTCTTAATGTGTCTGCTCTCCTTGCAGCCTGAACATACCATATATCACAGGCTGCAAGGGGCACAGGAACTGCCAGGCCCTCGCTTTTCTGGCTTCTGGAATGTGATTTTTCTATGGAGGCGGTGAGTTGGTATTTTAATCAAAATAATGCAGTCATTTCCCTTTATTGATTATCAAGTAAATATGTATAAATATGTAGTTAAGGGTGGGCAACCCTTTTAGAGGAGATTGAAAACCTGTAATGAATGGCTTTCTGGGCAGGGGTGGGTGTGATCTCGCTCTCTGCTCTCTTCATGGCCTGCCCCACGCTGTTTGGAGTTTGTCCTCCTGGCCCCAAGATCTAGGGAGTCGACAGGCAGGAAACATGGTCAGGAGTCGGCAGTGGAACTCACAGGAGAGGCCAGCAGGCAAGGTCAAGGTCAGCTCCTTTTCACATTTTTACACAGCAGAACCTCCCATTTCACATACTCACGGTCATGACAGCATATATAGGCGTTCCTAGAGCATTTGAGATACTGCATATATTTTTTAAATCTGTATCTATTTTTAAGATACAAAAATCTTGTAAGGCTGTTTCTTCCCTTTCAATGATGGGATTCTTGACTTATCCAGGAAGCCCGGATACTCAATACTGGCTAAGTGTAAACAATACACCTATCTTGTTCAATAAATACCATAAAGTGATCTTCTTAGTTTATTCTTGTGTTTGAACTGAACCTACAACTTCACAGACCTACATCTTCATGTTTAGTCTAAGCATTATCAAGGTTATCACATAAAATCTTAACCATGCAGTTTTCATCATTGTGAGCAAATCCATTAAGTTTATACCCCAAATAAGGGTGCGCACACATAAATCAAAAGAATAATATTTTCTCTAATAAAGTCTTTGACTTAAAAGAAAGTTAGAACCCAACAAACAGCTCGAATGTTGAGAATAAAACCTTTGCCATGTGGACTCTGTGTGGCCCACCCCTAACATCACCATCTCCAAAGTAAAATCAATGGGTCTGTGGACTATTGTCCTTTCTGTAAAAAAAAAAATCATTGAGCCACACTTAAGTGCCTCACAAGTAGCCATTAATCAGTAAATCACACTGGCAAGAATAAGTCAATGTTTGCATCATCACACATTGAGATTCCTATTTTTTTCTAGCCCTAAGGCCATACATGTAAGCCACTTAGCAGAAATGCCTTTGCGTCATTGAAGAGGACTCATGATATTTTGATAGAACATGATCTCAGTCATTGCTTGTCTCCATCAGTATACGTGGATTCTTTTGCCTTTATAGCCTAAGCACAGATAACCTCCAGGTGTAGGCTATCTATGTTGATAAATAGGCATCACTAGGTACTCTCAAATGTTGGCTAATTTATTATTTGAATAATTTTAAATTGCTTTTCATGCACCCTTCAAAACATTATGTCAAGAATAAATAACTCCAAAATCACTCAGATATTTATTTCTGTTTCTTCAGATGTTCATTATGTTCTTTGGTGGTATAATGTATTCCAAAATACAATCCATAATGTGTTAATTGGTGTGTGGCTTTTGTTTGTGTGCATTTAACTAAATGCTGTACTATGCTGTGCAGGTCTAATACGTGTAATAAGATAGAAGCATGTTTTTATTCCTTCTCTCACCTAAGCAAGAAGACAGGGCAGGGTCAAACTCATAGTTTGTCTACCTTTATGGTCAATACAATAATTACCTCTGATGGATTCATTATATAGTAACTGAGTCTGATTATTCTTAGAAAGAAAATGGCTGAAAAGTGTATTTTTTTTCTAGTTGGTCACCACATGAGGACCTACTGTAACCTCTCTTAAGTATTTTATGTCTCTTTGTCTGAAAGAAAACCATTAATTTGATGTTCTGAGAAAGACTCTGTTCTTTCCAAACTGTCTAGTTAACATGAATATGTTTTTAATATCTGTCGATATGTGACTGCTTCCCATCAGTGACAGGATAGTCGTAAAATCATTCAGTCTCTCTGTCACTAAAAATCATTAAGAATTAGATGGGCTTAAGTCTGTAAATTACTCCATTTGGTTCTGTGTAAGAAAATACCTTTTGATTAAGTCTTTATGTGTAAAACACCGACACAATTTGTCAAGTCATTGAGGATTTGTGGACAGTGAGTCATGTCTCAAACACTCCACAGTCTCTCTTGCCACTGTTGTGTTGTCATTCTGTATCTCCATAATCAGTCCTCCAAGGAAATTTCCAGTTCTGCTAGTCTAGTCTTTCTTAATCATGGTACTGGACTCAATTGAAGTTAAATGTCTGAGTTCTATCTTCCTGGATGTCATGGTTTGGCCTTCTTCCTTCTACTTGTTCAAATGAGGTACTCAGGGAGAAAAGGTTAACTCATTATCAGAGCTATGTACATCTCATGGGTAAATTGATCTCCCTATCTCCATCTTTGAGATCTCAAGAATCAACCCAACATTCTAATTACTCAGATTATTCTAGACAAATGCCCAGCCTGTATTAACGAGTCTTGTTATTTGTTCTAATGTTCTAATAACAAAATCAATCCAATATTGGTATCTGAAAAAATAAAATTGTCAATTTTATTGTCCCTAGATTTTCCCTAGATTGAACTGTTTTTATAATGAGTATGCTTTTTAGTTTAGCTGGTGAAGGTGTTAGAGAATGGAGGATCAATTGTTGAATGGAAGACAAATTAATATTACTACTGAAGACAACAGTTCGATGTTATCAGAGAATGCATATCTGCCCACACAGATTTAGCTTCTAAATATTTATCTACAAAAACCTCTTAATTCTAAATAATGTGAAATTAAAAAGAGCCCAAAAATCATTTTAAAAGTTTTATACATATTATAATATATTATGATATATAGCATATATGTAGCACATTATTATATATGTGTATATTACATACCATGTAACATATATAATATGATATATTATGGTAACTACATGGAAAAAATAAACCAAGAGGTCTCATTTGAGCATCAGTTAATCTCATAAAACAAGTTTTTTTTTTTTTTTGGTTTTGGTTTTGGGGCCACACCCAGTGACGCTCAGGGGATTCTCCTGGCTATATGCTCAGAAGTCGCTCCTGGCAGGCAAGGGGGACCATATGGGAACTGGGGGATCGAACCGTGGTCCGTCCTGGCTAGCGCAGGCAAGGTAGCAGGCACCTTACCTCCTGCGCCACCTCCCGGCTCCCATAAAACAAGTTTTTAATCGAAAGTAGAGAAGCAGAAAGTTCTGAACATACTATAGGATTTCACATACAATTTTTTAAAAAGTAAATCTAAGTATCATCTTATTAGAAATAAAGAAAAAGGTAGAATTTTCTGAGGAAAATAAAATTTTATTGTTATTACTATGGTGCTGGTGTTCAAATCCAGAACTTTATGCAGATAAGACTAAGAAACTCATTCTCTGCATTAAATTTCTTAATAATAGAGGATGAGTAACATCTTCTAATCACTAGGAATTCTTTGAAAAGTAGTAGGTTAAGTGGGTTGGCTGAGAAAAGGGTAGTAATTTTATATTGAACAGTAATTTCATATTTCTTTACTTGGGGAGGGAGCTAAAAGGATTTTTAAACATCAATTGCTTAAAATTGATGTCTATAACATACTCCTTCATTTATAAATTTTAGCCTTTCCCCAAAATATCCACAATAAATTAGAGGTTAGGTAAGACAGTGATGGCTCAAAGTTCATACCATCATTTTTTTCTCTTAGTTTTCACTCTTTTAAACATGTCTACAGTCATTGATTCATATATTGTGTTGCCTCTTTTTGAGGGAGGTTCTCCCTCTAAATTGTGAATTTAACTAGCCAAATAAAATTTGTTTCTGTGTCATAGCAGATTCAGAGCAAACTTATGGTTATGTAAGAGATTGAGCCCCGTGTAATACTTCTCTTTTATGCTTAGTAGTTAGCAGTATTTATGAAGATAATGATTTTAAATGGATTATTCAGACATCCAAGGTAGCCAAATGTAGTCAGTCCATTAAAGTATGTATTGTTTTATGCTCGTGTCTCCTTTTAAGATGATTGGCAAAGACAAACCAGGTCACCAGGTAAATCCTGTCGATTTTCCTAGATAAATTTGAGATATAATTTCAGGTCACCTTTGTTATATCATTTTAGGAGCTTCTGGTCAGTCTTAATTCTTGCATTTCAGCTAAGTGGGTATGTCTTTCTTTTCCAATAGGGGTGACTTTCTTTTCCAATAGGGAAAAGAAGAAGGTAGCAGATATGTTTCAATATTTGCTGAACAACTCAATGGAAACAATGAAAGTCATTCTAAATATGCAACTTCATATTACCTTCAGTCATCAACCCTACCTACTGGGTATAAACTATTGTGTTATGTAGAAAGAAAGCAGAGACAAGAATCCACGTGAGAAGAAAAGATGACGTTTTAGCTCAAGGAAGGGATTTCTCTTAGGTATAATTAGGAATGGGCTGATCTATCAACCATTTGGACAAGTTGTCTTTTTTTCATATGAGACAGCAGTTTCTTATTATAATGAAGCATTTGCCAAGGTTGCTAACATCTTTCCACTGTTTTATATCCTTCCCATGCATCCTTTAATTATTTGGCTTGTTCTCAATCTCTGTATCATTTCATCAAGGTAGATCATATCCACATGAAACAAATCATCTTGACCCATTTTTAAATTCACTGTTCAAGGGTTCTTATTAGAAATGGTAAAATATTTCATTGAAACATTCATTTTTCTAAGCTTCCACTTTCTAAGCCTTAACAATTTCTCATAGATGACTGTCATGTGCTGATTTCCATTTTGCAATGTCCTTCGTGCTCATACCAGGCTGGTAATTAGTGAAGATAAAAAAAAAGGGGCTATTGGATAACGCAACATTTTCAACTGTCATCCAGCTGGATTGCAGTGGGGAAAGTGATTCTGTAACCTGAGAGCCAGTGGTGCGGTTGTATTGACTTTTATGTCATGTTTGTTTCAGTTTTCTAGTCAAAACAAGTTTTCACAGCTCCTTCTGGCCCAGAAGGTTCCGTTTGGTTTATGAAAATGAAGCTGTCTTGTTTTCTGGTTCATAAATCATTGTCAAGAGGAGCTAGATAAGAGAAACAAGTTCAGATTCCAGAATGATTACCCCCTGGGATGATCTGTTGAATATACAGAATACAACATGATTTTCATAAGTCATGTTGACTTTGCAGAATAAAAGCAGCCCTGAAAAATTGCCTCCTGAAAAGAGGGATAAAGGTTTTCAGAATCTACCCAGGTGAGAGTGATGGGAAGAAAAGACAATGAAGAGTCTCATGTATAAAACCTACATATATGTTCTCTTTATTCTCTCTTTCATTATCCCCTGTTTTCATCCTGCTCATCATCTGAGCGCCTTTCTCATATTAACATTACAGAAAACACATAAAATAGAAATCCTACCCCCTTTTCTTGTCCTCTCTATCAGTTTGTCTTCCAGCTCTTCCCTGAATGTTGTGAAACCTTGGCAAACCTTTGTTGTGCCTCATTTTTTAGTCTAGTTTCTTTTTACTAGCCTGCTTTGAGTGGTAATGTTGGAGTCTTTGCACAGGAGACTTTTGAAGATAGTTCTCAGAAAAAAAAATCATTGGCATAGAGCTCTATCAGGAGAAAAGACTACATCCATCAGAATGTGTTACAAATGAGTCCTGGGAATGTCAGAGGGCCCTGATCATTCATTTCATTCTACTTGTGCTTGGTTTCCATTATTGTTGGTTTTCCTGATATTTAAAGTGTATCTGCCTTTTGGTTCTTGAATATTCTTTTTCTTCTTTCTTTATGTATGCCTGTATTGCTATGAGTTTTCCCCTAATATCTGCTTTTGGTGTGTGCCATAGATTTCTGTAACTTGTTTCTTTATCACTAGTCTTGAAGAATATTTTCATGTATTCCTTGTTTTTCTCTTTGATCCAGCTGCTCAAAGCAGCAAGCTTTTCAGTCTCTAGGTGTCATAGTTTTTTCACATCTTCTTGTTATAACCAACTCCTATCTCTGTGGCATTGTGGTCTGATAGGATGCTTGATATGATTCTTATGTTTATAAGATATGGTAAGTTAGACTCAAGTCCTGAAATGTGATATCTCCTAGAGAATGTTCCATGTATCATAGAGAAGAAGTTGTATTCAACTTTTTTGAAAATGGAAGGCCCTGTATAAATCCATTAGTCCTAATCTGGCTCTATTCTTCAGGATTAACCCTAATTGAACTGGAGCTGACTTTCTTTGCAGAGTTCTGATTACCAAAGAAATACAAGTGTATTTCACCGAGCAAAGAGAGACATTTTTTGATATAAAGGCATCTTGCATCCCCCCTACCATCTGGGACCCCATTTCTCTGGGCATTCCCTCCAAGTGCCTACCTTTTCATTACTGATTACAGGATAGTCAAGACTGTTGAATTGCCAGTCTTAAGATCATTGCTCTAGCATAGGAAGCTGGATTCTGCAGAGGATCAAATATCAGTGTTTGTTCAGCCAGTTAGGGTCAAGCAAGCATACACCATACACTTCCATTGTATGACCTATTTGGAGGCAGAGCAGAAAGAGAAAAGAGAAAGAGCTGAACTTGAAGCTGTTCAAGAGTCTGGGATTCTGGGACAAACATATGTTGGTTTAAAGATTTGGGTAAAGATTCAAAGTAGAGTCAAGATTTAATGCTATCTGGATTAGGTTTTCTTGTTCACAATGGGAGTTAGCGTAGTTCAGAGAGAAAAACACCACTCTCTGTATATCCTTTCTGTATGAGAAATTTCTGTCTACCACCAAAAATGGGCTTTGAGATTTCTAAACTAGAACATTTTAAGGCAAGACTAGTTCCATTATTAGAATTGATGGGTCAGAAGCCAATTACCCCTATGTGGGGGTTTAGGAAATGCAAACATTAGAATCCTGTATTTCTAGGTTTATCTCACTCAGTCACTTGTTATTTATAAAAATCTAGTCTTTTGTTCACTTATTCACCAGGAAGGTGAAGGTGATTTAGGAAGCAAGATCTGCAGACAATTCCAATCTTGTATTTCCAGGTTGATTCAACTGATTCATTTGTTATTTACATAACTACAGTCTTTTGTTCATTATTCACCCGGAAGGTGAGAAAAATAAAGGAATTGGATAGCTCTGAATGAGATGACTCATTGGTGTTCTCCCCTCTGTTTGTATCGTCAAACTTTACTTGGAAATTTCCATCTTCTGAATAAATTGGCTTTAGTTCATCTCTACAGTATAGTGAGGAAAATAAACAAAAAGCAAAAAAAACAAACAAAAACAAAACAAAAAAAAAAAAAAACCCATCACAGCTCAATTTTTGACCTGAAAGCAATTGGAATACATCCCTTGAACTTTGGGTTTTTGTAGATACGTGAATTTCCACTCACTTGGTTGACGCCTTTGAACCTTACTCTTTTTATAAATATTTACATGTGTGTACCTCATCTTGCTTTATGTATTACTGCTATCTTATCTTTGATGTCTTAAGCTTTAGAAAGAGTGTATTTCAATGGAACAACCAAGAGAGACCACAAATGGTCTTTTTTCTCCCCCAATTATGTATACTTTTTAGATGGTTGTATCAAATGGTTGACAGGATTTCTAAAATTTGGGTGATTTTTAGAAAAGACATTGTAGGTCACATATGTACTTGAAACAAGTTAAAATAATCACTTTAAATTTTTAAGTTTTCAATAATTACTATTCAATTTTTTTTAATTTTAAAAAGTTTTTAATAAAAATTTAAAAAGAAAAAACATTTTATGTTTTGGAGTATAAACTAATTTCTTGCAGAAACCAGGAAGGGAATTTACTGCCTTCACCCCTGTGTACTCCTCTTCGTATTTCACCCCTGTGCACTCTTCCTCTTTCTGTTCTACTCCTGTGTACTCCTCCTCTTCCTGTTTCACTCCTATGTACTTCTCTTCAGGTTGGGTTTTGCTCTTGTCTTTAAGGGTCACAGCCAGCAGCGTTCAGGGTCACTTCTGGCTCTGTGGTCAGAAATTGCTACTGACAGTCTCAGGGACCATATGGAATGCCAGGGATAGAACCTAGGTCAGCCATATGCAATGAAAATGCCCTACCCTCTGTGCTATCACTCCAATCCCTGCCTTTTTTTTTTCTGAAGCTTTTGCACAGGTCAATTTTCATAAGGAATCAGATCGAATCTATCAGGCTCCATCTGGATTATGTCATTCCAGCTTCCTCTCCTTCATGGTGTCTAAGAAAATTTTTTTCTAAAACAAATTACAGGATGGAACTTTGGTTGGAAGGTGTTCCTTGGATCCTGGAAATGGTTCTTCCCTAGATCCTAAATTTGAAGCTTGAAATTATGACTAAAAGAATTGAATGGAGGAGGAAACAGAACTTCCTTTGCAGAGTTGCAATTTCAAAACATTTATTTTCTTTGGTTGTTTTTCAGGGACCACACCTGACTGTGCTCAGAGGATCATATGAAGTGCTGGGCATTGAACATAGGTTGGCTGCATGCAAATCAAGCATGGTACCAACTGTATTATTGTTCAGGTCCCTCAAACATGCATTCTTGCAATATTAGGGATCAAACCCTGGGACTCGTAGGCAAGGTAAATGCTCTCTTAGGGAACTACACACCACCCAAGCACATAGCCTTAAACTCAACCAGGATCCTCATTTTTCACTCTGAGGTTCCCGTTGCCTTCTTATCCTAAGTTCTACTCACCATGTCTCCTGTTCTTGGCTCACTTTGGCCAAGGATGCTCTGGTTCAGAAATTGCCATCACTATCACAACATCCATTTTTTCTCCAACTTTAGTATCCCAAACAATAAATTCTGACCTTGATCACCATTTGGTGGCCAGGGGGAGCGGGTGGAGAGAGAAACACATGTCTATGTTTATTCTTAGTTGTGCCTCTTATCACAGAGTCAGTGTAGGGACCTTGACTATTAACAATGTTCCATATATTCAAGCCAACAGGCAGAAATTTTGACCAACACTTGTCCACATCTTGCTAACTCAGGGTACACTTTGGGCATAAATTTATATGACAATGTAAAATAGCAGGGTTTCTAGTCCTTAGAATCTTTAAATAATGAAGCCCCTCCTAGTAACCCAGTCATGTTTGTGTATGTGTGTGTGTGTGTTTATATGATGGGGATAGCAAAATGGAGGAGGGGTACAGTATTTTTTAGCATTTAATTTTGAGACAAAAATTTCCCCAATAAGATGGGACCATCAGTAACATGGGATGAAGGTGTCCATTTTAAGAATATATTTGAAGCCGGAAGCATTGTAAGGGGCTTAAGGCATTTGCCTTGCATGTGGCTGATCTCTATTCAATTTCCAGAACCTTAATACAGTTTGAGTTCATCTAGGAGCTATCAAAAGTGCAGATTTATTGTGTTGAAAGCAACCAGATTACTTGTCCAAAATAATCGCTCTTGCTTTTGGGAGATGCTGGGTTTAGGAGCAGGGAGGGAATATAATTCCTGCAGGCAGAGTTTCGAAGACATTAATGATGGCGACTTTCCACTTGTCCAAAGCATCCACCCATCGATTCTTGCTCACATGTGCAGGAGAAAGGCCTCCTCCTCTTCCTTCCTCTTCCAGAGTATAAACTCGGGAAAGTGTTCCTAATCCTTGAGTTGACTTTGATTTTTTTTTAATTTTTTCAATTTTTATTTTTTATTGAAGTGTGGCTTTGATACAAGTATCATCTTTTTTGTTCTAGACTGAGGCTTAGAAGCACAGACACATGATCTACTGTATTCGTTTCCTTCATCTCCTGTCCCTCCTGTTCCCTAACAAATATCTGTACTTGAAAATTGCCTGGAGTGAGCAATACATGCTTTCCTGGGATAAAAGTATCAGGTGAGAACTCCCATCCCTAGGACCTGGGGATGTTCTTAGAATCCATTTTCTTCATGAAGTCTTCAAAGTTCATGTCATGAAGGTATGTATTCCTTATTTGACAAAAGTAGTGATGAACGTGAGGATTTCTGTAGCCAGTTGTCCCAAATTCCACAGCAGGGAAGAGCACACTCAGAATTCAGGTCTACACATTACTAAATATCTATAAATATAGTGCTGTATTTATCATATAAATATATATATATATTTTTTATATACAATAAGTAGTTAAACGTCTAACTACATATTGGTAGCAAGCAATTTTGATGGTCACGGGCACTTTTATTTCTTACATGACTTCTAGTAAATGAATGTACTAAAATTTAATGTTTTGTCTTTTTTTCTCGGTTGTTGGGGCATAATCAGTGATGTTGAATTTATTTCTGAACTCTTGACGAGTTCATTGGCCCCTACAGGTTGCTAGGAATTGGACTCAGTCGGTTACATGCATGTTAAGTTCCCTCCCCATTCTACTATCACATTGGACCCCACTTTTAAATTTTTTAGTGGCCTTGTAGTCTAATATCTCTCCTCATCTGGCAATTCTGTGGAAACATCATGAAACTCGGGGTCTCATACATACCTTTTCAAAATTAATTCTCAAATCCAGAGATCCAGAAAAAGAATTAGAACTTAGAAAAGAGAAAGACAAAAGAAACATAGAAACTAATGTAATATAATATGGTCTCCTCTTCAGATGTAGCTTCTTACAGATGATGAGTTTTAAAACAAATAATTCTGGGTTAGTGGCTATTATTTTAGGGAGTGGAGATGATACTCTGCCATATCTCAAGGAAGAAAAACAGAAAAAATTTTACCCGAATACTATTAAGATGTTTAGGCTCTCTCCTGCACAGTGTATTGCCTCTTCAACCCATTCCTTTCTTTCAGGCTTCTCTTCTAAAGACAAAATACTCACTTTGGGGGAAGTTGTGTGGCGGTTTTGTTTGTTTACTCGGGGCTTTCGGGGTGTAGGAGGACGGCTGGTTTCTCTAGCCCCTGTGTTCTCCGGGGTTATAAAAATGAGAATCATTTTTATTGGCAATCCCCCGGAATAGTGCTGAGACAAATGGAAACTTGAAGATAAGGCCCCTTAGAGGTGAGGACAGGCAGCTGTTGGGAATTGCCAGCGAATCTGGCCAATAAAGGAAGTCACTATTTTTCCAGGCCTAAAGTGAGTTATAGGGCGAGACGGGTGGTGTATATTTATGTAAGGCAACGGCGGGTAGTTTAAGCGGCGGTATATTGCTGAAAGAGCATCATTCACATTCAGGCAGAGACAAAAGGTGGAAATGAAGTAACATCCTGGCTGCAGAAAGCCTCACGACAGAATGATA
>PVKC010010868.1:0-19190 GCA_004027635.1 Crocidura indochinensis
TTTTTTTTTTTTTTTCTTTTTTTCTTTTTTTTTTTCTTTCTTTTTTTTTTTCTTTCTTTCTTTCTTTCTTTCTTTCTTTCTTTCTTTCTTTCTTTCTTTTTTTCTTTTTTTTTTTCTTTCTTTCTTTCTTTCTTTCTTTCTTTCTTTCTTTCTTTCTTTCTTTCTTTCTTTCTTTCTTTCTTTCTTTCTTTCTTTCTTACCAGTGGATCTTTTGGGGGAGACTATTTCTGGCTGTATACTGGGATATTCTTCCAGTGGTGCTCAGGGGACCAGAGAGGGACAGATATTGAACCCAGGCTTCCTACATGTAGAGAGTGTACTCTCTGACCCTCTCATTGTCCAAAAGTCAAATTAAATAGTAGCATTTTAACATTTGTTTAATAAGGTACTCCACAGACTGGGACTAGATATTTTCTCCCTGAAATAAATCCAACAGAATACTTATCATTTTATTCATGTTATTTCTGGTGCAAATTTTAAAATTGTTGTCACACTATTTGATTGCTATTACCTTATCTGTGTATTTTTTCATAAAATTAAATGATAGGCTATAAATACAGCATGTGATTGCATTTAAGTCTAATTAAATATATAAAAATATTTTGAGACATAAAAAGAACTATATAAACACGAAATACTTTTTTTTTTTTTTTTGGTTTTTGGGTCATACCTGGCAGTGCTCAGGGGTTACTCCTGGCTCTATGCTCAGAAATCGCTCCTGGCAGGCTCGGGGGACCATTTGGAATGCCAGGATTCGAACCAGTGTCCTTCTGCGTCTAAGGCAAACGCCTTACCGCTGTGCCCCGAGATACTTTTGACTGATCCTTAAACCTTCACTTTAGGGGCTGGAGTGATAGCACAGTGGTAAGGTGTTTGTCTTGCATGAGGCCAACCCTGGTCAGACCTGGGCTCAATCCCTGGCATCCCATGTGGACTCTGAAGCTTGCTAGGAGTGATTTCTAAGTGCAGAGTCAGGAGTAACCCTTGAGCACCACTAGGTATGGCCCCAAAATCAATCAATCAATAAACATTCACTTCATTAAACTAATTGTATATATTATCATTGAGGTCTTATTAGTTACTACATAAGATATTTATCAATTATAAAAGATTATCCTGGAGCCTAGAAATGGTCTTATGTCAGGAAACTCCAGGGTTAGGGTCTCCTTGTACTCTGGCCAAAGTTTTTCCTTTCCATGAATTCCATACTTTGGTGGGCCCATGCAAACGATAATTGCCACACTAACATTGGTTTTACAGTGCTCCCTTGACTCCAAACCTTTAAGATACCACTAGTAAAAATATCTGGAAATGGAAAAAAAAAAAGGTTTACATTAGGGTTAACATATATGTTTCTAGGTGCACTAGCATTCTGGGGGATAAAGGAAAGTGATAAGGGATATATGCTTGGGAATAGGGATGAAGGGAGGAAAACACTGGTGGAAAGGCCCTCATTTATTGCCACCATGTTCCTTAAGTATCACTGTGTAAGATTTGCCATTGTCTAACTTAAATATCACTGTGTAAGATTTGCCATTATATATTCTAATAAATGTCTGTTAAAATAAATTCAAAAAAAGATTACATTAAGCCAATTAAGAATATACTACTGGGCTGGAGTGATGGCATGGAGCATCTGCCTTGCTGGCGCTAACCTATGACAGACCGCGTTGATTCCCCGGTGTCCCATATGGTCCATCAATCCAGGAGCAATTTCTGAGCACATAGCCAGGAGTAATCCCTGAAAATCATCCGGAATGGCCCAGAAACAACAACAACAACAACAAAAGACTATACTACAAATTATATACTCATTATTATAAGAAAGATATCAAGCAAGTTGCTTAAATTAGAAAATATTCTGTATAAATAAAATAATCAGAAATCTTCATAGACTATGTTAGGCAATGAGAAATCAATAGATAAGAGTAAGAAAATATTTAGCAGAATCTACAACATGTATGAAAATTTGAAGTATCATAATTAATAATTATTTCTCAGGTGCTTTAAAATGATTTTTTTATTTTGAAAAGAAGTTAGTATTTGTATTCTTTTGCTCAAAAGGAGAATGTCCAAGATGTAAGGATCAACACATCATAAAAAAAATACAAAGAGCAATTTGTTCTCAGAATACTAACACCTCCTACCTCTTATTACTCTTCTCCACCAAAGGCAGCAGAGACCTTTTTATTTTTAGTTTTTGGCAGACTGGCAACACACAACCTGTCACCACACAATTAATGTGGCTATGGCTAGAAAGAATGATAAAAATGGCAATCAGATATTTCAAATTTATCCTCTGACAACCAGTTTCCCAAATACAATCTGCAGAATTTATAAATCAAGAGGAAAATATGTTTCTGTTTTCCAATGAAGGGAAACATGGCAGTTCTTTGCTTAACTAGATTCATCTTACACTAGTAAGATTGTCTAGAGCAGCTCTGGTATGAGAGTAAGAGTAGGATGGCTTGAGGGAGAAGAACAAGAGTAAGCTGTGTCATGAAATTCGAGATTTTCATATTATTGGGGCAATCATGAAATCATGTTTTGTCTGTAAAATCTGTCGTGGTTATCTTTGAAACATGGAATGATTTTTCTTTCAGATGGAAGGAGTTTCCTTTTATATGGTATATTTTTATTGTGCTACTAGCACATTTTTCTCCCATGGAGTAATGCTCATATATACTGTTTGTCCTCTAACAACCCAGGGTATACAATAATTTCTCTGTGGCAGTTCAGTTATTCACTACAGGATAAATCACAAAGTAGTATTGTGATAATATTGAATCATTTTGAACTGCCTCTCTCTCTATTTCTCTATAAATTTAAGCTACTCAATAAGTAGATCTTTTTGCTTGAACTGATTTCAGCTTTGTGATTCTTCTAACTCACATTCACTGATAAGTTTATTTAATAAAAATATGTTCAACAGGTACTTTCTGAGAATGTACAGGTACCTTCTGAGAATGTTATAGGTACTTTCTTAGAATGTTACAGGTACTTTCTGAGAATTAATAATGTATCTGAGAATTGATAATATATCTGGCCCTGAAATAATTTATCCAGGTGACTGCATTTACAATTTATTTCATTTTAATTGCTTTGTTTTCTACCTCTTTAATATCAGAAGCACCAAAATTGTTTGCAGGTTTTATGCCACTATAAACATAATCAACCAAATCCCTCTTCAAAGAACTCATGCAATTTCAAGTTTTGTCTTGGATAAGTGAGAATGGGTATTGATATGGATGGGCATGGGAGTATGGGTATGGGAGGGAGGATGCAGAGCCAGGTAGTTGTTTTCCACACCCACACCATAAAGTGATCACAACTGAAGAAGGATGAGTGACATATTGGCTTCATGTCTTCTAGTGACCCATAACAATACTTTTGGCTCATGAATTATCACGGCACTAGCTCCCTCATCAGCGGCAATGAGGAAGTTTCAATGAATGATTAGAATACTTTCTGACCTCGAAGTGGTTTTGTCTTTGACTATCATGGAGACAGATTTCCAAGCTATGATACTGAAAATATTAAATCTTCACTGTATCCTGTCTACTCTAATAATAAATAATATCCCTGAAAGAACAGTGTTTTAAGAAAGAAATTACTCTTTCAGCTTTATACGATAGTTGTATGTTAGGAAAGCCAAGGAAGCTCTAGTAATTTGCCCCTTTTTTGCCGTACACTCTTCTTTATGAAGAAAGAGCACCTTCTTAAAATTCTGCTTAAAATTGCCTTTATTTGAGGGTAAAGTTTTTTCCTGACCCTTATAAAGCAGAGAATAACCCCTTCTGTTCACTTTCTCAATGAACATGCTGCCATACGAACACTAAAATTTGCTCTAATAGCCAGTTCATACCAGCTTTAAACTTCTTAAAAACAAAAACATCTTTATATTGTTTCCTTCATGCCAGGCTAATAGCAGAGGCTCAGTGCCTATTTGCAAAGTAAGCATTGTTAGCATCACATGAAGTGGCTTTAGTATATGAATAAGGAACAGGGACCCATAATAATTTGTCCATTTCCCTTCTCAGCCTTCCCCTTGCTGAGGAAGGTGGGAGTAGCCATCACCATTTATATCATTCATGTTGATAATATCAATTTTGGATAAAATAAATGTCAAGGACAGCCTTAAAATGAAAAGGTATCCATTCATTCAGAGAGGTATTCACTAAACATTTACTGATTAATCACTGTGTGTCATGAGAGGTAAGATAAATGACATAGTCCCTGCTCTTAAGGAGACAAGAAAATAAATCTTCACAATACAGGATATTAAGTGTTGAACACTAGGATAAAAAAAAGCACCTAATCCTGACCAAGCGACTCAGGGAGGATTGTCAGAGGAGGGTTTGCTCAGTGTCCTTGAAAGACCAATGGTACTAAAATGTGAAGAACGAATAGAAAACATTTCCAGTAAACAGAAGTCACATAAATTTTGCTTCTGGGAAAGAGTAAAGCATGTTTGTAGACACAGAAATCGTTTAATATACATTGATTTGAAACTGAGGGGTAAAAATAGAACAGGAAATGGGAAGTTCTGAGGTCTTAAATTAGTGAATGGAGGTGCAACTGCATGGAAACGGGATTTAGGGCTTTAAAGGTGCAATTTGGTGAAAACTAGCTTCATATTTAAGCCACATATGCCCAAATCATAAAACCTATAATAATTAAGTTTGAAATATCTGGAGAACACACTCGAAGTTTTATGACAATAGAGAAAATTATCAACATTTTAAAGTGTTATAACTACCATAACACCTTTTTAAAAAATGAATTTAAAAATTGTTTTCAGTCTAAAATCAATGATTCTAATAATCAATACTTATAATATAAACTGGCTAACTTAGAGAAAAGTCTGGTTTGGTAAAATGAACTATATTATAATGTTTTTAACACCTTATACTGACCAATGATTTAAAATATATATAGTTTTTTTCTCATGGACAAGTAATACAATTTAAGTACCCATAGAATGTTCAATGATAACTTCTTGAATTAGACTATTCAAATTTGACTTTGTATTATAACTGATACATTTCTATTTACTCTGATTCAATATTTGTCTTTAAATGCCTAAATACGCATTATCTTTTTCTTTTTACTAATTCCAAGAAATTAACTTATTTCTGTGAGAAAATCATGGGAGGTATAAATACATCATTTCAAAAATAATGCTTTAATATAAAAACATTGGCATTCCAAAGAATCATACACATTTTTAAATATCAGAAAAATGTCATAAAGCAGTTCCAGTGCTGAGGCATTCATCTCTATTATATTAAAGCACATTCTTAATCTCTGCTAGGGTTTGAAAGCAATGGAAACATTTATTGCAGTTTCAAAGAAAGCAAAATTGTGTGCATTTACACTAAGCAAAACAAAAACCTTTTTTTTTTCTTTTTCCCCCTTCCACCCTACCCCTTTTTCAAAACAAAACCCTTTTTAGAATTAACTTGCACAAAACTTTGAGCTAGATTTTAAGCAGTATATAGAGATGACCCAAACACAGAGCTGATTTCAAAAGAACTGTTTCAGAATTAATAGGCAGTTCCCTCTCCATATACCTCTGTATTGTAAATGTAAAATTCTTATGCACTAACTAATATGCTTTATCCCAAGTCAGCTTTTAATTTCAAAGAACTTTAGAAAAATTAAAAGCAATTACAGAGGGCTTGGATTATGATATGCTGATCAGTTTTCTGAAGTTCATTAGAATTTATTCAGAATTTTTCTTGACAGGACAAAACCAACAATAAAGAAAGACTTAATAAGTTTACAGTACAGATGTTTTGTTGGAAATAAAATATAAAAATATTTTGGTAAAAGAGTAATATGAAGAAGCAATGCAGTAAAGAACAAATGAATTTTTTAATTCAATGATTTCTGATTCAGAGTCAGAGTTAGACATGAAAATTAAAAATAGAGAATATTTTTGTCTAGACCTTAGGATATTTAGAGTATTGTAAAGTGTTAATTCTCACTATTCATCTGAGACCAGTGGGCATAATTCCTGCTATCTTAAAAAAAAAAAAGGCGCCAAATTGCTTCAGGCTATGAGCTTGGGTGTGAACTAAAACTAAAATAGGATTCTTGGCTCTTTAGATTACTGATATCCAATTCAGCAGACTCAACTTTTCATTAAATACTCTGCAAGTTAAGCAGTTCTTCTTTCTATCAGCTTGTGCCAACTGCTTATAATACTGTCAACTCTTCAACTGTTAACGCTTATGAACCAAGTATGTCCTCAAAGACTAGAACCTACCTTGCTTTTTCCCCTAGATTTAGTGATAAGAAGAGCTCAACAAGCCATCATTTCTGTAATTGTGTCTAGTAAACTACTAATATTAATGCCTTACAGAAAAAAGTCAATTAGATAAGAGTTGTGGAGTCTAACTTATTTCTAATTTCTATAAAACTCTAAACTTTGAATGTTGATAAAGCAAATTAGTATTTATGCTGTGTCAACAAAATTTGTCCTTAAAAGCCAAACAGCTGGAAGAAAGTGAGCTTGTTTGCATATATGTGCTAATGTTAGAATCGGTTTTTCTATTAATGCCACAAAGCCAACACATAAAATTGACTAGTTCTTTGACATTGAGTATGCACTCTATGTGAAGTGCCACATGTTTATATTTTTGCGTTTTAAGTTAAAAAAAAAAACCTCATGCTTAAAAGCATGTGTCTTACAGGCATAACTAAAACTCTAGAGGCTATTAGAAGACTTAAAATTTAACACAAATAAATTAATGAAATAAATGTAGATGGGATAAAAGAAGAAAGTGTAATAATGATAAATTAAAGCTAATAAATGCCAAGAGGAAAAATACCACAAGTTCAAAATTATTTATCCACAAATTATTACAATGAATTAAAATTATGATGAATACTCATAATCATTAATCAAGAAATGGACAGCAGCTGTCAATTAGTTATTGATAAATTACTATTCCTAGGCCCTGGAAAAAATGTCATAGCACTAAAAAACCTAACAAGCAGAGCAAGAAAGTAAATAATCATCAAATGAAAAATGTGTCAGGAAGGGGTAAAAATTATGGTTATACTGACATTTTAAAGAGAGTAGATTTTAAATTGTTAGATAATATTAGATTTAAAAATAAATTCGAAAACAGATTAAAATAAGAATGATTCACTAACAGCCATATATCTCTCTAGTAGTACAGTTAATAGAAAGGATTTCCACAAGGTGTTTTTTCAAGTGTCATGCCCTTACATCTCAAGAAACAATCTAGAACGATGTTCAATTTATAATGAAACTGCTACCAGGATAACCTACTGACTTTATACGGACACCTTTCTCTGTATAATCTTTTGAAGTACTAACTGTGACCTTCTCTTCTCATCTCTCTATTTCTGGATTCAAAGCCTCGTTGCTTTGGATTTTAACATTAGCGATAAGAACAGGTCTGCTTGGGTAGGATCAGACTTCAGAATGAGTTTGATAGCTTTATATTCACTTCATAGAGTCTTGGGACACTAACAGTTGATTAAAGTGTGAACAGACAAGGCAATAAAACAGCACCACAAAGCAGAGCTCACCAGGGGAAGATGATGTATAACTCAGAAAACAATTAAACTACTTCTCTTGATTTGTTCCAATAATATATATATATATATATATATATATATATATATATATATATATATATATATATATAGCTTGTATTCTAATCTGTATCTACAATTTACTCAGGGAATTATATATTTATTGCCTTTTAAACTTCTCTTAAATTTGCTTAGGACTCTTCAAGCAAAATAATGTGACTAGGTCATGTTGAGCATGACCACATATATACATATATATATATATATATATATATATACTATATATATATGGTTGTGACATATTGCTGTTTATGTATTTAAATATAGTGGTTGCATTTTTAAATGCCCCTTTCCTCCTCTCATTGATGTTATGGTGACAGGGGTTTCTCTTATACACACTTGGTTATGCTGTTTGCACATTTTAGTTATGGGGCTTTCCAGGGGGTTGACTCCTTTAGTTACAGTGTCTATACATGTGTTCCCAGGAGGTTGCATTTCTTGTCACAGAACTTGTCAATATTTTTAACTACAGTGATCTGACAGCAGATACATGCCATACTCTGGTGTTACTGAAATCACCAGTGGCAAGGATCTCTATTGTGGCACCAGGATCAACAGAGCTTCCAGATACCAACATTAGAGCTGCCAGATCACACTTGATGCACGAGGAATAGAACTCAGAGTTTTGTGTTTGAAAAGCAGGTGCTTTAGTCACTGGGGTTGCATCTTTCTAAGACAGGGGTAGAAACCCATTTTGGGGGCCGGAGAGATAGCATGGAGGTAAGGTGTTTGCCTTATATGCAGAAGGACGGTGGTTCAAATCCCGGCATCCCATATGATTCCCTGAGCCTGCCAAAAGCAATTTCTGAGCATAGAGCCAGAAGTGATCCCTTGAACGCTGCCCAAAGTGAGCCAAAAACCAAAAACCAAAAAAAAAAAAAAAAAGAAACACTTTCCTTTTCTTTTTGGTTTTTGGGCCACACCCGGTGATGCTCCGGGGTTACTCCTGGCTATTCGCTCAGAAGTCGCTCCTGGCAGGCACGGGGGACCATATGGGGAACCAGGGGATTGAACCGCGGTCCGTCCTAGGTTAGCGCAGGCAAGGCAGGCACATTACCTCCAGCGCCACCGCCTGGCCCCCACACTTTTCTTTTTTTTCAACGACTATTTGGATATTTATAACGATATTCACCGAACAGAAAATACAGGCGGGTGGGAAAGAAAGCCAAAGGGATGTTTACATACCTGTCTTGTCATGTACTAGGTCCAGACCACATGATTTTATGAGATTTATATGGCCCACAGGTCTCCTATGTCCTAGTAGTTGGATATTCTACTTTTCTTAAGTCACATGCTTCTCTAGCCAGAGTTTATATTAAGGACAGAAAGGGCTCAAAGAAAACCTTCATTTATAATAAGTATAAGGACATAGTTTCTTTTATCTATAGTTCCTTCCTGCACCACAATCACCAAGAGAATATTGAAAAGAAAAGTAAAGAAGTTCCTGGGTTTTTTTTTTATGGCTGGAACTCATCAACCCTGAGAAATAACAGCCTTTGGTACACCTGTGCCTTTGATTGGAGATTGGAATTTGTAATATTCAGATATCTCTGCTCCTGCCTATACCTTTGTGCAAAATACTATTTGCTGATTCTTCAAACAAGAACTAAGTAACATTTGAGGACATTGAGGCATTGGAGAGCTCTGAAAAAAAGGGGGGGATTGCAGAGCTCCTCTGTGCCCATGGTGGGAGTCTGAGATTCTCTATCAACAACTATTTTTGCTTTCTGCTCCCTTGCTACCTATTCCTTGCAAAACTAGATTTTAAATTATGCACATAAATATGGAGTATCAGCTTATACAGTAACAGTTCTGGTCAAACAATATAGGGTTATATCCTATAACCTTTATTCTTAATAGAAGGTCAATGAAGAAAGACAGCTGTTGAGCTCAAATCATAAAAATTTACAGATAGTTTGAAACAAAATGAAAAGAGAAATATCCACATGTGATGGAATAAAAACAAACCCCAGGGAAGTATATAAATTCAACAAAACTAGGAAACTTATTTGAAGAAGAGTTTTAAAAGAACAACCTTAATTAAGTTTAGTGACATAAGGAGGACAACTGAGCAAAATAAGACCTAGAACAATTATTGATATAATGCTATCATTGTCAGAGCTTAAATATTATGTTAAATAAAAAGCAAAATGGAAGGGTTCTATATTAGAAAAGATGCTGATAGAATCAATGAGATGTAAAATACCTCAATATAGCAGTAAAAAAAAAGAATTAAGTGTAAAAAATTGCATAAAGCCATATGTAATAACATTAATAGGAATAAAATGAGGAATACATTCACATCATAGGAATTCCAGAAGAAAAGAGAAAGTAGAAATATTATTTTAAAAAAGTGAGAATTTCCCTAATTTAGGGAAAGACATCTAGAATTAAGAGGCTCAGACTTCCAAATAAAATAAGCAGATATGCACAAACATATAAAAAAGTGGTAAAAATTAAATAGAAAAAGAGAATAATAAAAGCATATGGAAAAACTCATATAAAAGGGAAGACAATGGGGCCTGGGAGATAGCATGGAGGTAAGGCATCTGCCTTTCATGCAAAAGGTCATGGGTTCGAATCCCGGTGCCCCATATGGTTCCCCGTGCCTGCCAGGAGCAATTTCTGAGCATGGAGCCAGGAGTAACCCCTGAGCACTGCCGGGTGTGACCCAAAAACAAAACAAACAAAACAAACAAACAAAAAAAAGGGAAGACAATATTATTTGCATATTTCTTGGTAAAAGTCTTGTAGAACAGAAGGGAATGATACTATTTAAAGTGCTGGTAAAAAATAATTTCAACTGAAAATACTCGATTTCTTTGAGTATCACTCAAAATTAATGGTCAATTATGTGATACATTTTCTTTAAATAATTCTTATAACTGCCAACATTTGGGAACTAAAACAAGGAAAGAAAGAAAAAAGAAAAATCTCTAAGATCTACCTGGGACTTAAAGTCTATATTTTTGACAAATAGCTTTAATTCCTTAGGGAAGTAACAGCCCTACTCCAGACATTCTCTTCATCTCATAAACTCTTTATTGTTTGCATATAATATGCCTTAATCTTCCAGACTTAACACAGCTGTCATATTTTCTAGAAATTTTTAAAAATTTTTATTTGATGATTTCATTTGTATTATAGGTAATGGTTTTAAGATTGTCTAAGTTTTTTAATCCCAATAAAAGTCCATCTGAAGGCCAGAAAGATAACTCAATAGGTGGAACTAATATAATACATACATCCCTTGTATTTACTGGCAGTGATTGGGGGACCATTTGGGATATTGGGACTTGAACTTGGGTTGGCCATATGCAAAGCAAGCAAACGCCCTACCCACTCTACTATTGCTCCAGGCCCAATAGCATTTTTTTGGTGTGTGTGAGAGTACTCCATCCCCTCCCTTTTGTTCTCTTGTTGCTCCATCAAAAATTTTATTCACACACTGGTATGAGAGCTTATTTTATTTTGCTACATCAGTCAGCAAATACAAGAATAATTTGTCTGAGCAGACATTGGATGAATTGCTTTGTAAGCAGACTATGTATAGGTGTGTGCACCATTACAATATACATAAAATGAATGACCCATTCCTTCCTGGACACAAGAAGAAAGTTATAGGTTTAAATTAAGGAGTTGAGATGGAGGTACTGATGTTTGTACAAATCTTATTAGATAAAAAGGAGAGAGAAAAATTCATTCAAGATATTGAACAATGTAATTGAAAGATAAAAGGATAAATATTGATTAGCATTGGAAGTCAAAGTATGGGTATAACCCTCAGCATTAGTTATCAAGCAGTTGAATTCCTGTTAGGAGCTGAGTCAATACACTATAATGGAATACAAGATCCAGAAAGGCTGTAGGCCCAGCAGAAGGAGTAAGAGGCCAGAGATCCAGATAAGATACAGAGATACTGATACTGAAAGTTATTGAGAAAGACCATAAATCTAAAGAGAAAAATGCATTGCAATGATTCACATTCACAGTCTGCCTTATCATAAAATGTAAAAGAAAGTAATAAGATATTTATGTAATTCAGAAAAAAAACAATTATTTATAAAAAAAAAATTCAGTACCTCTTATATAGAGAGAAACACACTTTACTTTTGGATTTTTAATTTTTTTTAGGCCTCCTGAGGACATTTTTTTTCTTATTAACATATGGTTGCGGGGCCCGGGAGATAGCATGGAGGTAAGGCGTTTGCCTTTCATGCAAAAGGTCATCAGTTCGAATCCCGGTGCCCCATACGGTCCCCCGTGCCTGCCAGGAGCAATTTCTGAGCATGGAGCCAGAGTAACCCCTGAGCACTGCCGGGTGTGACCCAAAAACCAAAAAAAAAAAAAAAAAAAAGAAATTTAACATATGGTTGCACATAAAATTCACAAGGGCTTTGAGGTTGCAAATCTTTTACTGAGGATTCTGTAGATTACAGCTCAGGACCAGGTAATGTGGACACTAATCTTTCATCAAAAAAAAAAAAAAGCATCATAAATGAAAAAGACCTCTGTTCTAGGAGGTGAGTAGTTTCTAAATGTTCACTGGAATATTCACTATTCCATTTAGTTTAACACTGGGAGGTAGGTGGAAAGATTGATTATCATTGAGAGTTTGTAGGCTGATCTTCATATAATCACAAATTATTCAAAGTTCTCTTTTATTTTCCTAGGAAAAGTCATAGTGATGATATAATAGTTTAAATTTCACTGTGCTGATTCAGGCCACTCATTGTTCATACAAGGGAAGTAAAATTCAAATAGCAGATTTACCTTGGGTTTGCCTCAAACATCTACTTTTCTAACTCCTTCTAAAACCATTCCCTTCTCTTTCCTCCATGTTTGTCATTCCTCACATCTTCTCATATTTTTGTCATGTAGGCATGTCTAATACTAAACAGCATTGTTTATTTTTAGAAATATGCATATTTTTCTAGAAATACCACATCTTACTTATATATTGTTCCTCAACTTAAAAAACATGTCACCTTGTGTTAGAAATTAATGCATGTTAACATATATTTCAGTCATTTTTTTTTTTTTTGGTTTTTGGTTTTTGGGTCACACCCGACAGCGCTCAGGGGTTACTCCTGGCTCCATGCTCAGAAATTGCTCCTGGCAGGCACGGGGGACCATATGGGGCACCGGGATTGAAATGATGACCTTTTGCATGAAAGGCAAACGCCTTACCTCCATACTATCTCCCGGGCCCCGTCAGTCATTTTTTAACATCTTCATTTGTAATAGTCTGACTTCATTTTTTATGTTTTACTGCTGAGAGTTTCCTAGTCTCCTAATTCTCATTAAACCTCTCATTTCATAAAAAGTGGAACTTTTTTATGTGGAATGTGGAACTTCCATATACTGTGCAAGTAATGAAAGCCCAGAATGCTCACTTCTTTGCAAATGTTGTGAAATTCAAACTATGCAATTGTAAGGACAAGTGTATGAATGGGAACACCCTCCAGCACATACACACAAGCACACACATATATACACTCCCTAAAGGTTTATCTGAATTATGTTCTTAGGAGATAAAAATCACAGAAACCTCAATTTAGTCTCCCAAACTATCAAGCCATCTCCACCAAGACCTATGAATTGTTTTGAATTCTTCTTTATTCTGTGGAGAAAGCTTGTTTATGCAAACAAGTTTTAACACACCTTTCGTTGAATGCATAGTCATAAGTCTAAACATAACCTAAGACAAATATTGAGTGCAAGAATTAATTTTATGTGATATTGATGCACTCTCATATAGATCTATCACAAATATGTGTTTATGCTCTTTTTTTGTAAAGCTCCACTTGTCATAATCCAACCCTGGAAGAACAGGTCTGAAGCAGGGTTTCTGTGAGAATTAATAAAACAAGACAGTCATTAGGGAGAGGTGTTTCTAGCCTTTCTAGCCTGAATATTCTTTAGCCTGAACAGAGAGTGCCAACCAATTTCCTCTGCAATTTTTATTATATAGGCTCAATCCACATGGTGGAGCAGAGGGATGCATTACAAATCAAAGTACTTATCTTATGCTAATCAAGGCTAGGTGGATCTTCTACATCTAATGCTTTTGGACGAATAACTTTTTTCTCAAAAAGTTCACTTTCACAAACTATCAAAGAAGTCATGAGCAATTAAAACTCTCCCAACTCATCTGAGATTTTTACTGCATAGCATCTTTGTCAGGCTTTCAATTTTTTTCTGACTTATTTTTGAAACTTGTTTGAATTAAATTTTTATTTTCCATGTTGCTTATTTTGTTAACCACCATCTCACCTCCTTGTTTTGTTGTTGGATTACACGCAGCTGCACTTAGAACTTACAGCTTACTCCTAGCAGCGCTTAGAAGACCAAATGCAGTGGTAGTTGTGTACCAGGCAAAACCTAATATATTATCTCTCTGTGCCCTTCTCAACCCCTTTAGATTAGTTGCTGGTTCAGGTTTCACCTACTACCTAATGCTGTTTATATCCTTCATCCAAATTTTTTAATTGATTCCTACTTCAAATTTAAATTTGTTAAAAATTAGTTATGAAATAATGAAGAAAAATTGAACTCTATATGAAAGTTTGAACTGCATATTTGATAATATTATTAAACTATTATCTGGCAATAAGTGAATTATATATTAGGTATTATTACTTTTTACTTATTTTCCTGGACCATATCTCATTGTGGTCAAGACTTCCTCCTGGCTCTGTTTGTAGGGCTCACTTCTGGTGGGCTTGTAGGACCACATGAGGTTCCAGAGATTGCACCCATGTCTGCTATGTGCAAGGCAAGTGCCTTACCCACTGTACTTTTCTTTCGTCCTGATATTGGAATTTTTATATAGGACTCCTTAGCTTTTTAAGAATCCATACAAAATATTTGAGAATGAAATACAGTGATTCCATGTTAGGAAGGAAAAATTATATAATATAGATACATTTGTATCAAGAATGAGTAGATAATTATTAGACACAGTTGGTGGTACATGCAGATACGTTTTTGCAATTTTACCAAACTTTTATGTATGAAATGTTTTTGTACATGAATGTTAAAATAAGATTGAACAGTAATTAAAAGAGAAGGTGCAAGTAAACCAATTAATTATAATTAAGGGGCTGTAATGTTTGCAAAGGTATGTGTGAAAAAATGTGTTACTCAAATCTAATAAATTAACAGCTTAAATGAAAATAATAATCTTATTCAAAAAACATATTCTCAGAGACAAAAAGACAGTATAGCAATTAAAGTGCTTGCCTTACATGCAGCCAACTCTAGTTTGATACCAGTATTGTCCCTTTTCCTGAGCACTGCTAGGTAGACCCCTAATCACATAACCATGTTAAGCCCTGAGCACTGCTGAAAGTAGCTCTAAAACAAAACAAAACCCAAAGCCTTTCTCAAACAACATAATTCTTAAACTGACTTGAGAAAAAGAAAAGATTCCTTTAAAATAATAAAAACTAAAAAAATAAAACAATTTGAGGCCGGAGAGATAACATAGTAGTAAGGCGTTTGCCTTGCATGCAGTGCTTTGAACAGATGGTGGTTGGAATCCCGGCATCCCATATGGTCCCTCAAGCCTGCCAGGAACAACTTCTAAGTGCAAAGCCAGGAGTAACCCCTGAGTGTTCTCGATGTGATCCAAAAACAAACCAAAAAAATTTTTTTTAATTTTCTTTCCAGAGGAAAATAACTCAGATATTGTAGCTATTTTTACCAAAAGTTCAAGATGATAATAATCCTCATTTACATGTAGTATTTTAAGGGCCAGACATGTGACTCAATTATAGATCATATACCTTGTATGTGCCCAACTTTTAAGTTGTTACCAGGCAATGTATGTTCACTATCCCATTAGATATGACCTTGATTGTCACGGACTGATTAGTTCTGACACTAAAGAAACTTCTGGGATCCCTTGGAAAGATGGGTGCACTGAATTCGGCTAAGGAAGATAGAGGCTGAAGAGTCAAGTTGGGTTCAAACTCTGTTTCGTTTATTCAAAGAAAAAGGTGAAATACTTATACTAATTTCTTGGCAAGTCAAAATTTTCAGACAAAACTAATTTACCAAAAAGGCACAGGGGCAAACTGTTCAAGGCATATTCTAATGCAGGGCAGTTTCACTCTGAAGTCACTTTTGCTATCTGAGGTTTCTTACCCAGCAAAGTCAGTTCCCAGTGACTGGAATGGTTTTGGCCTTATTCCAGTTCATACATTCTGAACTGGGGCTTGAAATATTAAGCTTTGATATGATGCCATATAAGCTAACAGCAAAACTAGATTTGAGACTAAAATTTTTTCTGTAAAACTAAATAAATAATACTTGAATTTATGCAAATGTTCCTAATAAGGTGTTTATAAATCTGAGTAATCTTTAAGAGAGGCTCTAAGAAAAGTTAGTAATAATTATTAGATAAGGAATATTTGAATCGCCACACAAATGTTAAATCTGAGGAATCTTTAAAATGTCACCTGAAGTTATGTCTCAATGAATATTTATGCTACATCCTTTTTTTTCCTGAATGCCTCATGAATAGTTAATCAAGGCTTTTTAGGACCTTCATACCTGTGAGTTTATTCTCCAAACCTCCTTTCTTACAGATGCTACTTTTTATACACCCTCTCTGTGAGTACAGGCAGTGAAGATCCTGCAATAGTAGATAGCTTTTGAAAAACCCTCCAGAAGGTAGTTTGGGCCTTTTCAAACTTGGTGCCTTCCTAAGTCTCAGGGTCTGTTTACAAGGGGGTGGTGTAGCACCTGATGGCACTTTCAATTCTCCATAATGCAAGAGTTTTCCCACACCAAAATTTTTTAAATAATATTTTTAAAATAATTTTTATTTAAACATTTTGATTACAAACATGATTGTGGTTGGGTTTCAGTCATGTAAGAGAACACCCCCCATCACCAGTGCAACATTCCCATCACCAATGTCCCAAATCTCCCTCCTCCCCACCTCGCCCCAGCCTGTACTCTAGACAGGCTTTCTATTTCCCTTATACATTCTCATTGTTAGGATAGTTTGCAATGTAGTTATTTCTCTAACTAAACTCATCACTCTTTGTGGTGAGGTTCATGAAGTGAGCTGTAACTTTCAGCCCTCTCTCTTTGTTTCTGAAAATTATCGCAAGAATGTCTTTCATTTTTCTTAAAATCCGTAGATGAGTGAGACCATTCTGTCTTTCTCTCTCTCTCTGACTTATTTCAGTCAGCATAATAGATTCATGTACATCCATGTATAAATATTTTTATTGTGATCAAAATGAATTACAAATCTTTCACAGTAATAGTTAAGGTACATAGTGACATTTGAATCAGGGGCATTCCACCACCAATGTTGTCCTCCCTCCACCCCTGTTCCCAGCATGCATCCCATATCGCACCTCCTTTGCCCCTGAACTGCTAGTATTATTGGTCCCTTCTGTGCTTAGATTGATGCAAATTGGGTATCAATTCTGGCTCTATGCTCAGAAATCGCTTCTGGCAGGCTCAGGGACCATATGGGATGCTGGTATTATTATTATTTTTTTTTTAACTCAATGTTTATACGACTGCTTGGTCTTGGTACTATTCCCCCCCCCCTCAATTTATGAGAACAAGATGATTAAACTTATGTGGTTCTGTTTGGAAAAAAAAGAATAGAAAAAAAGAGAAACTAAAAAAGAAAAGAAAGGAAAAAATAAACAACCAAGAGGAATCAGTCTTGTGGTTGTAAATATCAATTTAAAAGAAGAAAGGGAAAAAAGAAGAAAAACATAACAGAAAGACAAAAATACAGAAATAGACAAAAAACAAAACAACAATAACAACAAAAAACAATTTACCACAACAAATTTTTAAAAAGGTATTTCCATGTATACAAAGAGAAAAAACTCAGTTCATTATATAAAGCTTGTATAAGCTTAACGCCATGCCCAATCTCATTTCCATATTAAAGTCAATATTTTTAAAAACATATGCTGTAAGAGTGGCTCATGTGGAGATCCTGGAAAGTTTTACTACTTAAAAATCTATGAATGTAAAGTACTCATATAAATTTAAGAATAAATCATTCATACAATATTTTCCATTGACTTAAAAATAGCATTTGATACAATTAGATATATAGCAAAAAACTTAGAATAAAAATTACTAGCCCAATAAAAATGAGAAGAATTTTTGAATAGTTTTGTAAAGAGGATATATAGATGTCTTCTAGGCATATGGGAATATGTTTATCAGCACTTTTCATCAACAAAATGCAAATTAAGACCACAATGAGATGTTATCACAAACATGTGAGAATGGTTTACATCAAAAGCAGCAATGGTAAGTATTGGAGATGGTTTAAAGATAAAGAAACATTCACACACTTCAGGTAGAAGTATAAAATGGATGCAACTATTTTGGCAAGCACTGGAGTATTCATATAAAGTTCTTATATAATCCCTCAATATTTTAGGTATTTATCTAAAGATTATGAAATATTAACAATAAATTATATCCTCTCAATGTTTATTAGAGCATTTTTATAATACCTAAACTTTATAAACTTCAACATATGATTATATTAAAAGATGATATCTATACACATATATATAAATAATACAATTCAAATCCTTTATAAAGGATACAATTATGTCATTTGCAATAAAATGAAAAAAAAAAACCTCAAAAGAAATTACTAATTTTTTTTTTTTGGTTTTTGGGTCACACCCAGTGACGCTTAGGGATTACTCCTGGCTATGCGCTCAGAAGTCACTCCTGGCTTGGGGGACCATATGGGGAACCAGGGGATAGAACCATGTCCTAGGCTAGCGCAAGTAAGGCAGGCACCTTACCTCCAGCACCACCGCCTGGCCTGAAATTATTAAATTTTTTAAAAAAGTTTTGCCGACATGCAAAGATGATCAGGGCTTACCTATTTTTAATCTGTACTGAAGAATTACTCTTGATCGTGCTCAGCTGTATATGGGATGTAAAGATTAAATCTAGGTCAAATGGGTGCTAGGTAAACCAACCCTACTCTCTGTACTATTTATCTGACCCCCAAAATGAATTTTTTGAAGCTTAATAAAACAGAAGAATGAAAACTAGTCTTGGAAGATTTTATCTATAAAACAATATAAGGATATAAATTGATGAGGACAAAACAAAGTAAAATAACAAAATAGCGGACACTGATTTAAAAAAGACCTATGGTTATATGAGAGAGGATAGAGTAAATAGTTGAAAAGAATTTCTTCATAAGAACATAATCTACTAAAATCTTGCAGCAAATGTTCCTTAGAAGTCATCACATTTATATGAAACAAAGAATTTGACTATCCATGAGTCTATTATATGGTACTTAAGATCTTTACCAGCAAAATATGCTATCATTGATATTTTTTTTTATTTCGGAGATCATACCCAACTGGTTTTATGGCTTGTTGCTCATGGAACCATATGTAGCATCACGAATCAATCCTGTGTTGGTCATATGTCAGACAAGTGCTCGAACTACTGGCTTTTTTCAGATCCAATCTTTTACTCTTAAACTTGACAATATTTAACTCTCTAAACTATTAAGTCATTTTAATTTT
>PVKC010010869.1:0-25280 GCA_004027635.1 Crocidura indochinensis
GGGGGGGGGGAGGGCATATGGGGCACGGGATTTGAACCGATGACCTTTTGCATGAAAGGCAAACGCCTTACCTCCACGCTATCTCCCCGGCCCCGGGTCAAGTGTCTTTGTATGCAAAATTTTCAATAGTATCATTCCATTAGAACCATAGCAATTTTTATCTCAATGTGGATTCAAGGACACATAAAAACATATAAGAAAAACCAACTAACATAAGATTTAGTAAACTTTATGACAAGGACTTAATGACCTCAATGTGAGACACAATAAAATTAACAAATTTTATTGTTGCTGTACCCTTTTATAGTTTTTTATTCTTTTTTAAAGGTAATTTCATTATCATTTCCCTGTAAACAAATGTGCTATGAGCAGCTGTAATGCATTTTCTTTAAATAAAATATATATTAAAATAATTATAATCAAATATATTTTCTACTTAGTCTTACAAAGAACTTTCTCTTTAAAATATATTATTACCAAGTTCTAATTAAAGACTCTTTTTTTCCAATCCCTTACATTCTTATTTAAATATAAATTGTACCAGCTAGATGAACTGATCATATTTTAATCAAGAAGATATGTCAGAGACTAATAGGGTAAAATATAGTAATCAAGAAAAAATTAATCTGTATATTAGAAAATTTCCTCTCTAGAGATCATGTAAGGAGGTGTTTGAAAAATGATACAGTTCATTGACATTTATTGAGTACTTTAAACAGAATAAAAATAGCAAAGTAGAGCATTAGGCCTTAAGTCAGAAAATAGCGAGTAGTTCAAATGGAGCCACTAATTAGTTTTATGACCTATAGCAAGTCACTTAACCTCTCACAATCTCAGTTTTCTTATCCATATTATGAAAGTGTTGGATTCAATTATCTCTAGAATCCATTATACTTCTTATAATTCTGAGATCCCATAAAATTTTGAAAATAAGTCTAGTTATTTAAGTGATAAATACTTTCCCTGACTATTAACAGATAACATATGAATCTATCCAATTGGTTCAGTTAATAAGTCTTCTACCTAAAAGACTGTATTGACTGGTTTGTAAGGTCTAAATTCATTATCCATACAGACATAAATCAATGGAGCTATAGGCATAATAATACTAATAAAGAGATTAAGAGTGGCAGGACAGATAAGAAACTAGAACCCAACTTTCTCCTGTGTACAAGAGACATATAAGAATAGTCAATCCAAACACAAATATCAATGTCAACAGCTGGAAAGGAAGCTGATAAGATTAATTGTAATTCAGAAATTAATGTTGTAAAGGAAGAATGACTAGATCACTCTTGACCCCAAAATGTCAGATCATTCTTGACCCCAGGATGTCAGAGGAGAAGAGGAAAGAGAGAAATAAACCAAAGAGTAAAGGAAGACACAAGAAAGGAAATAATGGGGAAGCAGGTCCTGGGTCATACCAGTGATTTGGGATTTGGAGAGTGGTATACCTATATATCCAAAGAATCAACAACACTGAATATATAATATCTAAAAGCCATGAAATCTAAAATCACAGGACATTGAAATGTGCCTGTCAAAGTGGTAACTAAATGGGGAAAAGGACCATATAAACACTAATGGAAGAAAATTAATGCTGGTTATTTAACTGTAACACAATATTGCTTCCCTGGAATCCAAGTATCAATAACTTTATAAGTTTTTATATATGTTACTTTAATTAAAAATAACAAAAGCTGGGGCCTGGGAGATAGCATGGAGGTAAGGCGTTTGCCTTTAATGCAAAAGGTCATCGGTTTGAATCCCAGTGCCCCATATGGTCCCCGTGCCTGCCAGGAGCAATTTCTGAGCATGGAGTCAGGAGTAACCCCTGAACACTGCCGGATGTGACCCAAAAAACAAAATAATAATAATAATAATAATAATAATAATAATAATAATAATAACAAAAGCTCTGAAAAAATATAAAGACCAAGGTAGCTATATTTATATAAGACAACAAAGACTTTACATTTAAAAGAGTATAAGGAATATAATGGTTAATTTTAATGACCAGTGTATATTCAATTTATGAAAACTTGCTCTCAGATTTTTTTGTCTCTTATGATAGAGCATCAAAATATTTAAGAACAACTGCTAATAAACATGAAAGAAATTTTGGCAGCAACCAAATAATACTTGGGGAAGTTAACAGTTTTTATCATTTATAGATAGATCAACTAGTCACAAATTCAACAAGGAAACTGATTTTTAAGGAAAAAATGAAAGATGAACCTAGACTATATTTATGACAAATCATTCCTCATAATTCAAATGCACATTCTTCTCCAGTGCACATCTGAGGCAAAGAATGAAAACAACTAATATTGGCTTGGATGTAGATAAAAGGATACCATCATTCATCACTGCTGGGAATGTTCTGGCTCAACTATTTTGGAAAAAAATATATACACGTCTTAAAAAAATAATTGTGTTTCCATCTGATCTAACAATAGCACTTCTAAATATCTGCCCAAGGGCCCAAAACCTCTATTTCAAAAAGAAATTTTTGCTCTCATGTTCATTACAGCACTAATATCAATAACTAACATCTGGAAATAATTCATGTCCAATCATTGATTAATGAATAAATAAACTATTATATATCCATATATTATATAACACTCTCACAGAGGAATAATATTTGACAATAAGAACTTATGCAATTTGCTGCTTGGTTGATGGAACTGGAAGACATTATACTGAATGAATCAGCCAGAAAAAAAAAAGAAATCAGCCAGAAAAAGAAACACAAATATAGGGTATTTTTCTCATATATGGAATATGAAGATGCATAGAAGAGAAAATAAAGTGGTCAAAAGTAACTGAATCTAAGGTCTGTCTATAGAATGGAGATTACCAGGCATAAAATGTGGGACTAAAGAGGGGTGGGTTGGAGGGATTGAGGTAGGTGTTAATGAGGTTGGGGAGAATCTGACAATGATGTAAAGAAATGAGCATTATGAGAGATGGGCTATTTGATGGTTAATACACAAAACCTTATATACAGTATTGAAAATTTGTAAATCTTGGTGACTACAATTTAAGAACTATACAAAAAAGAGCAAGATGTTCTATTATAATATCTCATTTTAATTATATATATGATAGCTAATAATATGCAAAGAAAATAGTTATGTTGTTACTCTTAAATGATTTCTTTGTAAAATACTGAGAAAGTAGTTTATCAAAGAAATTATGCTTTTTAAATATAAAATATATGGATTCTATTATTCCTTCATCTATATTAGCACAAGGTAATATTCCTTCATTCATCACTTATTAAGTCTTATTGTCATCTTGTAAATACAAAAAAGAATTACTTTTGTTTATAGTCCTTAACTATTTCCAAATCTTCTTAAATCTTCTTTCACATTTTATTTTTGTCAACAAACAAAATGAAAGACATATTATTTACATAAGCCCAAACACCTCATCATATTATTTTCATTATACCAAGCTATTAAAATATATGTTAATGTTTGAAAAATCCAGAATGCAACTAAAGAAAGCTAAAAATTAGCTCAAAGAAAAGCTAAAAAAATTAGTTTAATCAATGATTTTATAATTGGGCTTACATGACTTACAGATTTTAATGACTGAATTTTAGGCATATTATGTATTAACATCAATCCCTTTACCAATGTCCACTTACCTCCATCAATGTCCCAAATTTCCTTCACATCTTCCTTTCTAACTTTTGACAGTCATATTTTTCTTTTCTTGTTGGGCACTGTGGTTTAGAATAATGTTTTTCAACTTTTTTTGTGCAAAGGCACACCTTCTTCATGAAAAAAAAAATCAAGAGGCACACCATTATTAGAAAATGTTAAAAAAAATTAACTCTGTGCATGTATTGACTATATATAAAGTAATTCTCTTGAATAGGAATCAAAGAAACAGAAAGAAATCATTTTATAATTACTTTATTAGCTGATTGGTCTCTGAGAGAAGCCACATGTTACGTTTGAAATTGGAATTATTCCCACGGCACACCGGATAATATCTCAAGGCACACTAGTGTTCCGCAGCACAGTGGTTGAAAACTCTGGTTTAGAATACTGTTTCTTATGGGTTCCTACTTATATCACTTTACCAACTTTCAGAACCCTCCCCTCCTCAACTTCCCATTGTCTTATTGTTTTCTTTTCTGCCAATTACCTAATCCCTAGTGGCCATCTTTCTACTAAGGTTTGATTTTCTTGTTGTTTTGGTTGACTATGGGTATCCTTTCATAACCCACTATATTTCTTTATATCCTGAATATGAAAAAGATCTTTGTCTTTCTCCTATATTTGCTCAGTACAAAACCCTCCAGATACGTCTACACAGAAGCCAAATGCATGGATCTTAACCGTTTCCTTGTAGTTTCTTGTGTGTAGTTTCTTTATGCAGTCATCTCTTTGGGTGCATTTGGCATGTAAATTGTGCTGAAATGAATATAGGAGTACAAATATACAGTTTGGACACTGTTTTGGGGTCCTTGGATATATCCCATGGAGAGGAATTGCTGGTCACATGGGAATTCAATTCCTTGTTATTTGAAGATTGCACATATGGTCTTTCTAAAAAGTTTAACCAGTTGAAATTCACACAGCAGTGAAATAGTGCCCCAATTCTCTCTACATTCATATTGACATTTTTAGTTTTTACTCTAATTTGAGGACGAGGGTTATTGTATGCTGGTATCTCTTCTGTGAGGGGATAGTTCACCCTTACTTGTTGTTTTGCTTTGTATTTCCCAGAGTAGTGGATCAGAACATTGTTTTCTTATGCCTTTGACCATCCGTATGTGTTCTTTGAAGAATGGTCTATTTTGTCATATCTTTTGATAAACTGGGATCATTTTTGTAAAGAGTTATGAATGCTTTATTCATCTTGTATATTAACAATTTATCAGATGACTGCTGGAAAAATGCTTTCATTTCGTGACGAGTCTTTATATTCTGATCATCGTTTCCTTTGAGGTGTAAAACCTTTCAATGTCGTTTTATTTTCTTGCCTGCTTAGCCAATGGCTTTGAATCCTTAAAGATGCCCTTAGTTTTAAATGCACAGAGAGTTCTGTCTATATTTTCCTCAGTATAACTATGGATTCAGGTTTTTAAGTTCTTAATCCAAACTAAACTTTGGTGTTTGTTTGTTTTTTTGCATGTGTATGACGAGTTTTTTCAGTATCACTTGTTGAAGATAATTGCCTTGCTTTAATTCATACTTTATGCTCCTTTATCAAAGATTATCTCTTCATATGCCTGATAATTAGTCATCAGCTATTATTTATATCCAATGATCTGAAAGTATGATCTTAATACAATAACCTGTTGTTTTAAGAACTAAAGATTTGTACTACCATATGATACCCTAATTGAGATAAGCATGTCTCCCATCTTTTCTTTTATACCTTAGATTGCTTTTACTTTTTGTGGTACTTGTGGAGGACGGGATATTATTCTATATAAATTTAAAACTATTTTCTCCATATACTCAAAAACTGTCATGAGTAAACTTATTGGAATTGCATTTTATCTGTCTAATACTTTGAAGAACACTGCAATTTTAATGATGTTAATATAGTGAATCCACAAACAAAGATGCATGTCTTTTTCTCTTATCTTTTTTCATTTTTTTTGAATAGTGTTCTGCAACTTCTTTGTATAAACCTCCCACCATTTTTGTTAAGTGGATTCTTATGTACTTGATTTTCTGAAGTGCAATTGTGAAAGGATAGTTTTATTAAGTTCTCCTTCTTCTAAATAAGTTGAATTTAAAAAAGAAGTGGGCAAATAAAAGTTATAGATCAGCAAAATATTAGCAAAATCATGGGGGCCGGGCGGTGGCGCTGGAGGTAAGGTGCCTGCGCTAACCTAGGATGGACCGCGGTTCGATCCCCTGGTTCCCCATATGTTCCCCCGTGCCTGCCAGGAGCAACTTCTGAGCGCATAGTCAGGAGTAACCCCTGAGCATCACCGGGTGTGACCCAAAAACCAAAAAATATATATATATATTAGCAAAATCTTATTTCTCTTTTATGTTAAACACATGTTAAATCATATTATTAGATTTATTAATATAACTATTCATAACTATATTAATATAATAAAATAATTAGTAAATAAAATATATTAGTAAATATGCTATGAATATAATATCTAAGTAATTTAATATGCTACATTATAAAATACTATATATTATTAAATTTCACTTTTTTCTATTATTGCTAGTTCACAAAATAAATTTATATGTGATTAACATTGCATTTATATTGGAGATCACTGGTACCGAATAATAAATAATATTGCAAATTTTCGGTATTTGTGGTCAGTCCTAATATTGCTGAGGAGGTTATTTCTGGATATGCATGAAGGCATAACCCCTGAGAAATGGGTGACTGGTTACTTCTTGTGATTTTGGAAGATCATATGAGATGGTAGGGATTGATCCAATGTTGGCCAAATACAAGGCAAACTCCTTCCCTGCTGTACTGTATCTCTGGCCTTAAATGATTTCTTACTATAATTATCTGAGTAGCTAAGAGATAGTGTAAGGTTAAAAAAAAAGAGTGATTTTTTTTTGTGGTCAGCGATATAACACAAGTTTTATAGCCTGTCATGTAACTTTCAGTCATGTACTTTATCCCTAGCATTGAAATAACCCTAATTCTTGTTCACCAATCATTACCAAGAGTGATCCCTGAGCCAGGAGTAAGATTTTCACACCATTGGATGTGACAACAAAACAAACCAAAACAAACATTTAATAAGTTAAAATAAAAAGAGTGATCTTTGTTTTCAATTATAAAAGTTACTAAATGAATAAAAATTATTTTTACATGTAAGGGTATAAATTTTAAATTTTTATGAAAAATTGTATATTCAATCATAATCACATGATTATTTCTAAAATGGATAATATGCATATTAGGTAGTAATAGACCCTTTTATTTGGCAATCATAATGTTTGATCAATTTTATAGCAAGATTACTATGTTTGCAAATTTTACGTAGAATGCATCATTAAAGATATACAGTAAAGGGGCCGGAATGATGTCTCAAACGGGTAAGGTGTTAGCTAGGAGTAACTCCTGAGTGTCACCAGGTATAGCCCAAAAACCAAAACCAAACAAAGAAAAGATATACAGAAAAATAGAAAAGAAATATGTGCTCTAAGTAAGTTTTTTATTTCACTTTATTAGTTAATGGAAACTATAACACTATGTTCCATCCATAATTTTATAACTTTCTTGCACTGGAGATTAATTCCTTACTACACTATAAAGATGGCACTACCACATGTATATTGGTATTAATAACCTTACATAAAGTTTGGTTGAACTATGATACTTTAAAAGAGTAAATTTAGTACAATTTTCAAACTGAAAATTGCACAATGAATATTAGCATTCACATGTCTAACTTGAAACCTATTACAATTTATTACAGTGCAAAACTGAAAGAACTATCCCTTTTTCTTGCACACTAGTTTGTTTTTAGAAAACATACATATCAGATATATTGTACAAATAGATATTTTTTGAAATTTGTATAAGAAGATTCTAAAGCAATATATCATTATCTGAGTATTATGTTAAAACATATGAAAGAATTGGGTTAATTTAGCATCTCACTAAAATCTATCTATTAAGGCAAAACAAAATGTATTAAAAATAGAATATTATGATTAGATAAACAAATTTGCATGATTTTGTGGGAAATAAATTTAAATCTATTTCCTTAGTATATTCTCTGTTGCTAGCTGAAAAGATTGCCGTCTCATTTATAGGAAATGTTAATTTTAAAAGGCTATAAAAACATGCATGTTCCTTAAGGAACTAGGTTCCATGAAACATAATGAAGAAAGTAATATTTTCTTTTAGAAAACCAAAATCCTGCTTTTTTTTATTTCAAGCTACTCACAGGTTGAGCTGAGATAAAAAGCTTCATATTGAAAGAAAATGTTTCAACTATTCATTATCTATAAAGAGTGGGTGGCAGCTGCTTCATTAAAATATATATTTGATATTTGACTGCATAAACTTATTTTAATTTTAACAATTTATAAGTATTTCAGAGTGTAAATTATCAGTTGAAATTTTTCAACTCTCTTGTATTTATCATTTTTAAACTTCTATACGATGCCATCATTGCAAACATGTCTAGAAGCTCTCCAAGTTTTCTAGCATAGAAATAATACTAAAAATAGTTACACATGATGAGAATACTAGAGTGTACTAAGCACTGGTATTCTGCCATACTTTCTTTTCTTTTCTTTTTTTTTACTTTTCTTTTGGTGAGAGAACTCATAACTCTTTTCATAGCTTTTTCCTGGTTCTGTATTTAAGGATCAGTCATGGTAATTCTCAAGAGCCCTTTTATTGATAGGTCCTGTCTGGGTTGTAACCTACGCTGTTAGTACACAAGACAGGCTGTACCTTAACCACTGTACTATATCTCTTGCCCTCCCATCATGGCTTTGTTTATACTAACAAATGAAAAACACAGTTTATAACTTTAACATACAATAAATTTGTTAAAATAAATAGAATGTATTTAAATAAAATATATAAGTAAAATATTTATTTTGTTTTAAATATTTATTTTAAAAAATAATTAAAATATATGAATAAAATATACGATTTATAACTTAAGCATACAAGTGATTTAATAAGGCAAAATAAAGTTAATAAAATAAAATGTTAAATTAAATATATGGCAGTCAAAATGAGAAAGATGTGTTTACAATATATTAAAATTTAGAATATGTGATTCAAAGTTAATCTCTATGCATATTTTTGTCATGTAATTTTTTGGGTTCACTTAATCTATGTAAAATCCTGTCTATTTCAGATTATATTTCCCCCTTGACTTACTTTCTTAACATAATCTTCTTAAGGGGACAACAAGGTGGAAGATAAGAAATAAAGTAACAGGAGGAAAAAATATAACAAAACAAAAATATATCAATAGACTCTTACAACAAAATAGTGATAACCGCTGGATGGAGAGGATGTTATACAGATGAAAAATTAAGTAGGATGTTCTATAGAAAGTAGACTCTAGGTGAAATTTTTAGCACATGCTACATGATGTAACACCTATATATATGTATTATATATTATATATTATTTTATATTATATATAATTATTGTATACTATATGTGTATTACATATGTATTACCAACCTACTCGAATATAAACTGAAAAAAAAACTCGGCTTATACTCAGGTCATACAGGTTATTTGATTTGATGCGTGTGACTGAATCAAGTGCACGTAGTCTCCAGTCATATTCTGCTATCTGCTGGACAGAGCGATGCTTCAGCTCAGTCCACAAGTACCTGCTGAGCTGAAGAGGAAGGTGACTGAACTGAACTGTATGCCAGTGAACTATTTAACTCTCAGTATTCTGCGCTTTGTATGAGACTGACAGCAGTGATGATGATATCTGAGAACTCAGTGATGACAATGTCTATGCTGATACCCTCAGATCAGATAAAGCTGAAGCTCTATTTGGACATACAGATGATGAGGAGGAGGAATCCAGTTTTGAAGGATTTTGTGATTCAGCTACCTGTTTGGTATTAAACTTACTGTTGATAGTTTACAGTTTTTATTTATCAATAAATATTGAAAAACATTTTATCTACTGTTTCTTCAAGTATTGAAATTTTTAGAGTATATATTTTATTTTTGAAATTTACCAGTGGCTGCTGCAACTTTGGCTTATACACATGTCACTAAGTATCCCCAGTTATAGGGTAAAATTGGGGAGTTGGCTTATACTAGCGTCGGTTTATACTTGAGTATATACTCATATATATTTAATATATACGTACACATATTTTCTCTATACTACAGATTTATCAGAAACATGTTACTGTAATTTAATATCAGTTCATTAATAAATGCTTATATTAAAATTATAACACCATCTTATATACCATTTTACTTCATCTAATTTACTCTCGATGATGAATGGCTATGTTAAAAAAGCAAAATATATTTCTCCATAGTATTTTTATATACTAGAGTATAGTAGACCGGCAACTTCATTTCACCTATACAGAATCATTTTTTATTTCACTGGCTAGCCCAGTCATTGTTAATAGTATTACTGTCTCAGGAACTCAGAATTTGACACATAATATTCTCTTTGTGTTCACATTGCTTCCTGGACCACATCCTTGTGCACATGGTGTGCTATAATCTTATAAATACAAAATAGCATTGCATTCCCTCTTTGTAATTTCTAAATTGAGGTCTATATAAAGGAAGAGGACCAAATATTCTCATGGTAGCATCCTTCCAAGAACTTGTCATCTGACTGTGATGTCAAACTTTCTAGTGATGTCCACACAAAATATCTTTACAAATAGAACTGCATGGAATATATTTTGTGTCATGAAAATTATTATCAAGAATAATTAACTGAAATTCAGGTGATACATAGATTTGCATTACTGATCAGCATAATAAAAAACAGAATCCAGTAATTATAGATTTGGAGCCTTGAAATTACCGAGGAAAGTGATTTAAAATTGCTGTTATGTTATGTATTGCTCATGTTATGCACAGCCTGATAAAAGTGCACGATTAAAGCAATAACATCTTCCCACAGATAATTCCTCAAGGATCATCCAAAATGTAAGAAAATGTGCCCATATGCATGAGATGTCTTGTAATCTAGAAGGTACAATGCCTATTAAAGCATTCTAAAGATTAAATCTTACTAAACATTTTACCAAGGGGTATTAACAACCAAGGCTTTCTATCACATATCCTTAGAATTTTTTGAAAATTAGAAAATATTATATAAAGTATATGTATTATATAAATAACATCACAAAGCTATGCATGAATAGTTATCTAGTTTGGTGTTCCTTAAGTCCAAGAAATACATTTTAAGTACATGCAAATAAATATGCTCTACCAAATTGTCTATAAGACGGTTTGTTGGAAGTAAGATTTCTTTTTCAAAAAATATTTGTTCAATTCATTATAATTGTTCATGGATACTATATTGACTTTCTTTTACTTAAAAATTTTGCACTTAATATTTGCATACAGGCAAAATTTGATCATATAAATATCACTAAACTCATTAATGGCTTGTTATGTCAGAATTCATATAAAATAAAAACCACAGATAATAAAATACTGAAAAATAATCATCATGAGAAAGCAATCAATAGTTAAGGTTAAGATTAATGGGTAGAAATTCCTTTTTTATTTCTTTTTCTTATTTTTTTTTGGGGGGGGTCACACCCGGCAGTGCTCAGGGGTTACTCCTGGCTCCATGCTCAGAAATTGCTCCTGGCAGGCACAGGGGGCCATATGGGGCTCAGAGGTTACTCCTGGCTATGCGTTCAGAAGTTGCTCCTGGCTTGGGGGGGGGTCTATATGGGAAACCAGGGGATCGAACTTCGGTCCGTCCTAGGCTAGCGCAGGCAAGGCAGGCACCTTACATCCAGCGCCACTGCCCGGCCCCAGAAATTCCTACTATAAAAGTTCTAATATAAAACCATGATTTTAAACTTTCTGATTATTAAAACAATCAGCATAAAATTCTGATAAGTAGTGTCTTGAAAATAAGAGAAGAAAGTATTAAAGGGAAATACTTTTTTGTTTGTTTTTGATTTTGGGCCACACAGGTGATGATGTGGGGTTACTCCTGGCTATACGCTCAGAAATAGCTCTTAATTTGGGGGACCATATGGGCCGCCGGGGGATTAAACTGAAGTCCATCCAAGGCTAGTGCAGCAAGACAGACTCCTTATTACTTGCACCACCACTCTAGCCCCTCAAGGAAAACACTTTTTAATGACAGGAAACACCTGAGAGAGAGAAATTTTTCCTTGGGAAACCATATTTTCTGTCTTATAAAATGACCTTTGAAACGAAAAAAGTCAACCGAAAATCGGGGGTTTTGAGCCAAAATTAATGAAGCTTGGGGGTAACCTATATTTTTGTATCTCTGCTATTCAGGAGTTATCCCTGTAGAGTGCAAGGTCTAGATGGATGTGAAGGATCAAATTCAGATTGTCTGTATGCAAGGAAAGCACTCCACCCACTGTACATCCTGTTTGGACTCTAATATTTCATATAAAATATATTCTCATTACTTCCTAATATTTTAATCTTAACTTTCCTTCTTAAAGAGGGATTTCTATAATGAGAAAAGAAATGATAACAAGGTGATACTAGTAATATATTCCATTAGTGGTTTCCTTAGCAACAAAAAAAATTTCATTCATATTATGGATCCATTCAACATCTTATCATCTTACTGAAATCGACAGCAGATGAGTAGAGGAAAGAAGCAAGTGTTATCTTGGGCCAAATATCTGTCATCCTAGAGAGCTTAATACATTTTCTCTTTAATGCATTTTGGGGACTAGAATGCTTTGGGCCACATCCAGCATTGTCCAAGGATTATTCTTGTTCTATGCTCAGGGATCACTCCTGACCCACTTAGAAGACCATCTGGACTGCCTGAGATCAAACACAGCGGGCATTCTTCAAAACAAAAGTCCTACACACTCTACTATTGATCTAGCTCCTGCATAGCATTCTTTTACTAAACTTAGTTTGGCCAGAGAATATCTTAGTGTAAATTTTAATCAGATAGCCAAATTTACTTTATTTTTCTACCATAATGCATTTTAGAAAATCATAGTAGAATATGTAGTTTTACGGATGTGTGTATTCTTTTCTTTGTTTATTTTGGGTTACACCCGATGACACTCAGGGGTTACTCCTGGTTATGTGCTCAGAAGTCGCTCCTGGCTTGGGGGACCATATGGGATGCCGGGGGATCAAACCACAGTCTATCCTAGGCTAGCGCAGGCAAGGCAGGCACCTTACCTCTAGCGCCACCATGCTGGCCCCAGATGTATGTATTCTTATTAGGAAAAAAATGCTTCAATGTACTCTGAAAAACAATACACACTGTATATGTAAAGTGAAAATCTAGGGGCCAGAGAGATAAGGCATCTGCCATGCCGGTGCTAGCCTAGGAAGGATCACAGTTTGATCCCCAGGCGTCCCATATGGTCCCCAAGCCAGGAGCAATTTCTGAGCACATAGCCAAGAGTAACCCCTGAGATCACCAGGAGGTGTGGCTCCCCAAAAAACAAAAAACAAAAAACTCAAAGTGAAAATCTAACCACACAATTTACATACAAATAAAAGACATGAGCATAAAAATATTATTTGGCACCATACTTGCCTTCTTACATATTGTGTATTTTATTAACTGATCTTCCTAAATACTTTTAAATTTGTTTGCATGTAAACGAATGAATAAAGACTGATCTAGGAGGCGGGAGAGATAGCATGGAGGTAAGGTGTTTGCCTTTCATGCAGAAGATCATTGGTTCGAATTCTGGCATCCCATATGGTTCCCCCGAGCCTGTCAGAAGCGATTTCTGAGCATGGAGCCAGGAGTAACACCTGAGTGCTGCCGGGTGTGACCCAAAAACCATATATATATGTATATATGTATATATATACACACATATATACATATATATAAATTTAACTATATCTTAAGAGATTTTAGCAATCATGTTCAAATTCTAAATTGTATAACTAAGCTGCATTTTGGGTTCTTAAATCTCAAAATTTATGAACACCAATATTTTCTAACTTATTTTATGATGAAATATGACAAGAAACTGTTATGGTATACATGATATCTACATAAATTTAATTGAAAACTAATTTATTCAATTTATAGTTTATGATCAAATAAATTTATCCAGATTTCTCTTTGGATATGTAATTGATTTAGAGTCATATTTTTATGATATATTTCAGATAATTCAATATAATATTCATTAAATTTAAATGAAATATAAAATATCCTCATTTTTGTTTCCAAGGCATAATTGGTCTATATAGTAAAATTAAATGGACAATTTGTAGTTTGTTTTTACTTTCTGAACAAATTAATAAGTTTTAAATCATAGTCTTATGAATCAATAAATAGATAGCTCTTCCATACAGCTAGAAAATAATATAATACAATAAATATATATATTGGAATATAAATTATACATGTGGAAACACATGTATAATATATTATGATTATATATACAATTATAAAATCTCTCATTGGATGATGATGCTAATGAATGAAAATTTAATGTGTGTCCTATTTATCACACTCTATAAATGTCTTCAAAACAGTCACAGAGCAAATTATAGTAATTCTATATGGAGAAATATAATAGACATCTTAATTATGTGTCCATATTTAGTGTTATTAGTGCTATGACAAACTGAAAGCATTTCGTCATATTTCTCTTATTGAGAATATCACCAAAAATAAATTCTACGAAATTTTATACCTAATCTATTATATTAAGATATCTAATTATTTTAAAACTATGTTTTGAAGGATTTTCTACAAAATTGCTTTACTTCTCAAAATTTCCAATACTGTAAAACTAGAAATCAGGAAATACAAAGGGATACTATGGAAATATGCCAGACCACAGACTAGAAATAAAGCAAATGTTATTTCAGTTTTAACAACTGTGAATTGATGATTCACAAAGGAATTTTTCTAATCATAAAGCAACAGTCCTGAAATTTCAAGCATATAGAAATGATACTAATTTTGATGTCAATGAAGTGAGCATTAATTTTTCTCAAAACAAAAGCAATAGAAGCATTGCTTAATAAATAAAGTTTAAAGTAGTTTTTCTGTGACCAGTAATGGCTAGAAACGGCTTCAGAAAAAGAAGTAAATATGTGAACATAATGGGCAAAATGAGTTGAGTGAGAGAATACTAAATTCAGGCAATTTGGTGAGAGAAACGTCATCTAGAAATAGTCTTACATGACTGTAATCAATGTGTGTTGTTTTATTATAGTTTAAAACATAATTACTTTCAGTCAACAGTAAAGCAATTTTAAAATATTTACAGTAGAACATTTAGATTACTCATTAAAATAAAAATGTTCAAATGTTGAAAGGTAAAGTAATTTTAATAGAAAATGCATTTTGTACAATCGCCATTAAATAGATTAGTGATTTAGAGTGAATTCTTGAATCTTAAACAATTTTTTGCAGTTTTTGGACTATACCCTTTGGCACTCAGGGGTTACTCCTGGCTCTGTGCTCAGAAATCACTCTTGACTGACTTGGGGGATCATATTGGATACCAAGAATAGAACCCGGGTTCGTCCTGGGTCATCCACGCACAAGGCCCTACAATTGTGCTATCAATCTAGCCCCCATATTTTTCTGACAAAATTTTGTTGTACTGGTTTTAGCTCTGCAACTCCCATGTTGGTTTCTGAAAATCTGAAAATGTTAATGAGAGACAGTGTGGACTATAGGAGGAATGTTAGTGCATATAATGCATATATATTGCATGTATACATAATTTTATTTATCACTGTTTTGTATTTTTGTTATAAATGAATGCTAAGGATGATCACCCACCAAACTATAATTTGTGATTAAGACAAATTTTATATTATATTCCTAAACTAATTACTTAAGAACATTGTAATTTATCTTTGATTATTAGTCAAAGACATCTACTTTACCTTGTTTACGATATTGTTTTCAAAAGCTATTTTTGAGTAGAATAATTAATTGATTATTTCAGTATTTACTTTGTTATGGACTCAAACTTCCTTAATTATTATTCACTCAACATTCCCATTTCTCAAAGGTATCAGTTTAAATATGCTGCTTGTGTATTAAGGTTCAACTTTATGACCATAATTTATAATTTATTATTGGGGAGGATGGCAGTGCGATATGCCCCCATCTGGTATCTGAGATCCTCAGAGTGCCAGAGACTAAAACCTCTTGCAAGCAAAAGGAAAGTATCCTGCTTCTTTACTCAATTAGCTTTTATAATGACTTAGATTTGGGAAAAGAATATACTTTTATAATGTCTATGTCTTTGCTCTTAAAGCCTGTGTTCTGCCTTGAACATGTATGTATTTCGCTGGTCTTTATGTTTCTTTACTTGTGTCTTTAACTCTGGAGAAGCTTATGAGTTATCTCAATTACATATGTCCTCTTTTCCTCTCACATCTTCCTGAATTAATTTTAATTCAATACACCTATTTTGTGTTACCAATAAATAAATAGATAGATATTTTAATTTAAATTCAGACATTGAAATTTCAGTTTTCTTAGAAACCTAAATGATTATATATTGATATTGAATAAATATTGTGTAATCCCATTTTTACTTCTATCAAATATAAAATAAATATATGAAAAATATATTTGACTGAGGCTTACTTTTCTCTCAAAATATATTTGGTTGAAATTAATTTTATATAATAATACAAGTAGAGACTGGAAAGATTGTGCAGGGACTAACGTGTGTTCCATATTGTAGATATTATGTCAGTTAGATTCCTTGACCACGTGACTCCTTGAACATTGTATAGTGCAGCTCTGAATCCTTGGGTCTCGCCAGGTTAATCTGGGCTCTACAACCCCATGATGCAGGCTCTACAGACTTGGATGTAGCATTGAGCAGTGCTAAGTCCTCCTGGAATATTTGGAAGAAGGCCTTAGGGCCTGTTTAGCACAGATTGGGTTTCAGAACACAAATCAAACCAAAAATGAAACTAATTCAAATATTTAAGATATTTATAAGGGACCGGAGAGATATCATGAACGTAAGGCATTTGCCTTTTATGCAGAAGGTCATTGGTTCGAATCCGGATATCCTATATGGTCCCCCGAGCCTGCCAGGAGCGATTTTTGAGAGTGGAGCCAGGAGTAACCCCTGAGCGCCGCCGGATGTGACCAAAAAAAAAGAAGATATTTATTAGGTGACGAGATGTGATGTAATATTTTATCATTCCATCTGCATTCAGTTATGGGGTTTAGTAAGCATAAAATTGTGGTCTGCAAAGTTTAGTATATGAAATATGACAAATTGCTTGGGGATTTAGGAAAAAGTAGCACAGCAGAAGAGAATAAGGGAATATATGCATATACATACAAAAATATTTGTTCATTTTATTAAAAAGATGTATAACATCATTTTTATAGTTTTAAGTCATGATTGTCTTATTTATATTTGACTCATAGTAATGTTATAAAGGCATGTTTAATGTTATCCCAATATATATTTTTTTCCAAAATACATTTTTACAATCATAAACATAAACTCTCAAATTTAATTTACCTTTTTATAACTGAATTTGTTTTTCTGATACACACACAATTGTGTCCTTCAGTTTAGAAGTTGATACAGAATTTTTCCACATTTATCTAAACCTTTCTGTAGCCCTTCTGGGAACTTCTGCATCTTATTGTTATAGTTTTGTCAGCTGGCACTAGCTTTGCAACTCAGTATGTTTACTCTGGCTAATTTAGCTCCGGATCTTCTAATGTCTGATATTTGGCAATAAACTCCCAGTTGGAGTCGCCAACCAACTGCACTTTTCATTTTGTTTCTTAATCTCTGTTTTACAGTCTTAGTACCTTCCGTTCTGATTGCATGAAGACAATTGCTTCCAGGGACACCTGAACCTGAAATGAACTGAAAATATTTTACAGCATTTAAACTTGCCAGCAGTAGAAGCAAAATTCATACCATTCCCAGTGCTCTGAACAGCTGTTGCTCTAAGGTGATGTCGCTAAAGAATCCTGAAATAGAACAAGGCAAATACCATCCCTGCAAGAGTTCTACTGCGTTTTGGAGATCTCCAGCTGGAAATTTAATTGTCATTTCAATAGAGCTTACAGAAACAGCTTTCCTGCATCTCTTCACCATACTTTTATTGAATTAGATAATTTAATCAATAACTCACAATGCACTCTATATTCTATAAGAAATGTAGTCCTTGCTATTTAATCTTTCTATCTCCCTCTGTTGTACTACACTGGAATATAGACACTATATCTGTCTATTCCAGTATACATGCTAAACCTTTGCAGAATATTTTCCAGTCTTTGTATTAGCACCCTACTGATAATTTCATCAACAACAAACCTAGATTTATTATGATTTGCAACAAGAAAGACATATAAAAATGTTAAGCATTTTGCTAAGAAGTTATATTAATAGCATTTTCAAGGGGTTAATAAGAATATGGTCTATAAATCTTTCTGAGTAGATAAATATATATATATAGCTAAAACATATATATAGCTAACTGGTAAAGAATATAGATAATTATTAAAATGAAATAACTATATGTATATAGAAATATGAATATTTTAATCTAAAATATGATACACATGATACATGTATCTAATATATTTTCCAATATATATATATTTCTTTATATATATGTATATGTGCATCACACATCAAGAGAGCATGGAAAATAGACATTACAAGAATTGATTTAAGTGTATTAAAGGCAAGAATCAGTATGATAAAAACTTGGCTAAGGTAATCAGATAGTAATCCTGGCTATAGTCCAGAGGCCTGAAAACCAGCAATGTTAGTCCAAAGGCCTGCAAACAACTTATATGAGATCTCTGAGGGCAACTCAAAAAGAGACAGAAAATATTCAGCCGTTTTCAGCCTTTGTATTTTATCCAGACACTCAGTGCATCCTATCACTCACATCCTGCAGCTTGTCTGCTTTACTCAGTTCAACATTTCTAATGCTAATCATTCCCAGAAACACTCTGTACATATTTAGAAATCAAACAAGTTGGCACATAAAGTTATCCATCCCAAAGCAATTAAAAAGAGCTAATTGCACAATGTAGTTTTGTTATAGTTTTTTAGAGGAGATATTAAGAATGTGAGTCTTTTTTGTTCTGACTTGCATGGAGAACAAAGTAACTCAAAATTCTATGTAATCCACTACCTCTGCTCCTGTTTCAAAGATCTAATTCAGGTCTCATGCGTGCCTGGGATTCTCCAATTTAGACCATATTCCTTGTTCTAACCTACAATTCTTGCCAGTGATGTGAAAGTGTGTCTTTGATATTTTTTGTTTTGTTTTATTTTGCCTTGTCTTGTTTTGTAGAGACATTTTATTAGCTGTGAACTCTAAGTTATTTTTCATATGTTCTCTCCATGAGGGTCTTATCTTTCCTGATTTACTGGAAGAATTGTAACTACTGCAGGCTTGTTTGGACAAATGGGCACATGAACTCATTGATGTCTGATTTTTTTTCTTCTATTCAATAGTTGTAACCATTCTATTATTAAAGTAATGGGTTGACAACGTGACGTGTTTTCATCATCCATGATGACAAAGGATGAATTAGTTTGCCTTCTGTACTTTTATTTTTAAGTTTTGCAGTAACTCCCCTAAGGAAAAGTTTATGCTGATCTAGTACTACTAATCAGTCTTCTAGTGTGAGATCTGATCTAAGGTTGATTCTAAAATGCACATTTATTAAGCAGTAGATAGCCTGCTCCCTGCCACATAAGACAACTTCAGAATCATTAATATAAATTTCGTTATATTAATTAGCAGTGGATCAAAAACAGAGGCACAGAGACTGTAGTCTGTGAGATTTTAAGTCTGCTTGGAAATTCCAGCAGGCAAAACTACATATTTTATAGTTTTTGTGGCATGTGAAGAACAATTTTTGACTGTCATATAAAGGATACAATTTGAGATCCATTGAATAGAAGCAATGAACAGGTCAGAGGTTGAAAAATGGACTGTGTGAAGCTTTCAGATATTTCTGGGTTGGCTTCTTTACTAGCACTTTCATTTCTTCACCACTCCAACCAATTTAACATTCTAAAGCTCAGAGTCATTTATTCTTCATTGAAAAAAAAACCTTCAAAATTGTCAAAATAATTTAAAGTAACAAAATTATTGGCTATCAAGTACTAGGTTGATATTATATTTAGAAGTAATAGGATGACATTTAATGCATCTTTACAAATAACTGCTCATTCTTTTCTGAATTTTTATTATTTTAATTTAGGGTTTTTGCTATAGTTTTCAAGAGGCATTATAAAATAGAGAATTTGAAGTCATATATACAACAGTGGTTTTATTTGGTAAGATGAGAAGTATGGAAGGTATAGAGCAGAAACAGTGCAATTACTACCTATGATGGTTAAATCTGCACTTTTTCAGAAGGAAATACAAATTTCTAGAAAATAGCAATATTTTAATATTAAACTCATTTGAAATGTACTCTATCTTTTTGTTAATAAACTTACTTCTTTTGATTAAGGAAAGTCTTTATATGTTATCTTCAACAGTTAATAGTTGTTTGTGTTAGTTTTTGTGTTTTGGGGGTGACTCTCATGGGTTACTCCTGGCTATGCACTCAGAAATCGCTCCTGGCTTAGGGAACCATATGAGACATCGGGAATCGAACCATATGAGACATCGGGGATTGAACAGAGGTCTTTCCTGGGTCAGCCATGTGCAAAACAAATGCCCTACCACTGCGCTATTGCTCTGTCCTCATAGTTGTTTTAAAGTCTTTCACCATCAACTTTAAATATATACCTAAGGAACAAAATTCTCAAGAGCAGTTCCATTTGCTTGGTGCTTATAGCTTATATTTTAAATATTTAGTCATAGACATTTTGGAAAAAATAAATTATATAATTAATCACATTTATCTACAATATGCATATTTCCCCCACAAATACCAACAATATATTGACCTGCTCTGCTGTTGTATATTATAAACATGACTATTCTCTAATGACATTTGGCAGAAGTAAACCAAGAAGAGAGGATGAAGGTATCAGTTTCGGCTTCCAAGTCAATCTGCGCAGCTTTCAATTCCAACCAATCATTGACACCTGCATGTGGCAATCATTCTCCTTGGTTACAAGTACTGGCAGAACCTAGAGACCTGCTTTTGAAGCTAGAGCAAAGGAAGCTAAATATAAATACAAAAAAAAACCTCTTCATAAAATTTTCATCTTATTTTAAGGCAAAAGTAACAATAAGGAGCATGTCAGTTCATGCATATTGTTAGTTATTTTACAGTAAAATATATGAAGTTAAAGTCATCAATGAAACATAGCATGGTAGGGACATTTTCTTCTGGAGTTCCTGATAAAAATTGGATCTGCAGTCCAGTATAGCAAAAGCCTTTCAAATGCAGTACTGGTACCACTTTGCCAGTCTCCTTTTTAGTGACTTGTTACAGCTGTGTGAACCTTTCATCTTGTGAAACTTGCCAAGCTCAGGAATATTTTATGAGTTACCAGCTTTTCAACTTTTGCAGAATACATTCAAACATCACATTTACAGGCAGCAGGACTACAATGTTTCTCCAAGGGTTGAAAAAAAAGTATAGAGTAGGGAAAACTCAGAAAGAATGATAGCAGAATTTTCTCATTGCTTCTTTATAAATCCTCTTTTTTAAATAACTTGAAATCAAGTGAGGCCCTAAGTTAAGGGTAAACAGAACAGACTCTTGGGATTCTCAGCCATTAACAAATTTCTTTTCAGAAAAGCTAAAGCATAATAGGTACTAATAATCTTCCATTTTTTTCTAAGAAATTGACTATTCTTATCTGAAAATAAATTACTTAATATTCTACAATCTTTATCTTTTATATTCCAAACATACTATATTTATATAGCCTTATTCATCAATATTTAATACTTAACAGATGATAAAACACACTATTTTATTTTATTATAGAATTTTTTTCTTGTAGCGCAACTCAAAATTCCTGAAGTAGTGATTTCAGAAGCAATAGCATGCTTTATTGGATGTAGAGTTTTCTAAATGGAAAACTTCTAGGTATATGACATAGTGATGTACTTGTAGTTTAATCTTAAGTACAAATATAGTCACATTTAGAGATCACTTGCATGACAAAATTCATGAATATGTACTTGGTTTCCTTGTTAGAATATGTGTTGTTCAGCCTGTCTTCTCTGTTAGTTACTCAAGGGTCAGAAATTAAGTGTGGGCAGAAATAGGAAACATAGTCTGGGACTGAGAAGCAGAGAAGATGTGGACTCAGTCTCTGTAGCAGATCAACATTGAAGGTTCAGGATAACAAAAGGAACCAGGAAACTTTTCCAGCTCCAACTTCATCAGTCTCCTTTGTAAGGTTCTCAGTACTGCATGATAGAGTTTCTGCAGCATCAAAACAAAGTAATAGTCCCCATACTTCTAATGTTTAGGTCGCATATCTGTTTATATCTTCTGTGATATCTCCACTTTTATTTATTATATTTCTTTTTATTTAGTCTTGAAATACACTTATTTATACAATGTAATTGGAATTATATAATTTATTACCATCTTTCACATATTCCTTCTAATAGTTTATTATTGAACTGAAATGCTTTTTATTGCACCTAGTTTATTATGGTTTCTTAATACAGGAATGTAAAGAGGTCTTTGCCTTTTTCTCTCATCAATTGCTAGAGAGTCTTCAAAAAGCTACACGACTGTCTGTGGACACCATGAAAAAAAGAATATTTGTTGGAAGGCAAGTTCAAAATAACACTAAATCTGCTAATACTATGTATCATAATATAATAGTAATAGCAGCTACCTTTAATCAATTTAAAACAGCATTTATGAAAAGACTATATGATAACATGTAATTCTACATGAACAATGATCAAACACACAGAAAAGTTTTTAGCCTGGAACAAAATTTGTAATTCTATCTATAACAAAAAGAAACACTATCTTCTATTTGTTTTTTTATTATCTTCAGTGTCTTTACAGTTTACTATGTTTGTATTCCTAGTCAGTGTATGTATATCATTTGTTCTGTGATTTAACTGTATCCAAAATTATGATTTTGGATTAATAAATTAGATTAATAAAGCTTATTTTTACCACTGTGATTGGGCCATGTCATCTGTTTATCTGTTGTATTGGTGATGGTCATTTAGGTTGTGTGCAGTTTTGAGCTCTTGTGAGTAGACCTGTGAATATTTTTGGATTTGTCTTGCTTTGCTTCTGCTAAGAATGGAAGACAGAGTCCTGGGTTTGTGTCTCACTTTAGCAGGAAATACCTAGTATTTTTCATTTCTTCTCCTTGTCCTCCTCTTCCTTCTCTTCATCTCCTCCATTCTCTCCTCTTTCTCTTTCTCCTCCTCTTCGCCCTCCTTCTATTCTTCTTCTTCTTCTTCTTCTTCTTCTTCTTCTTCTTCTTCTTCTTCTTCTTCTTCTTCTTCTTCTTCTTCTTCTTCTTCTTCTTCTTCTTCTTCTTCTTCTTCTTCTCTTACTTGATAGCTTTGAGTTTTCTTTTTATTGTGAGTCTCAGTAATGGCTTGCCAAACTTATTTTATATTTTTGTAAAGAAGCATCTTAATTTTGTTGATCAGTTTGATTTATTTTTGTTAAGAGATTTCAACTCTGTTTTCTGTTCTACATTTTACTCTTCCCTATCATTAGTTTTCTTTTGTATTCCCTTTGCTTCGTTTTCTAGCTACATCAAGTTGTATTGTATGGTGTTCATTCAAAATGTTCTTGCTTTCTAATGAATGCTGTTAATGTTATATACTTTCCTCATCACAACTTTTGCTGTCTCATATATTCTGCTAGATTATAATGTCCTTATAGTTTGTTTACAGCAATCATTTTTTCATTCTAATTTTCTTTTTGACCACCTGATTATTAATCGTTTAATTTCCAAGTGTTTGAGATATTACACTATTTCTGCTTGTCATTCTTAATTTTTAAAAATATTGTGGTTTATGAGTTTTGTATTAACTTTGTTTAATCATATAGAGAAATATTTTGTATCACAAAATGTCTGTCTTAGAAAATGTCCCACATGAAGTAGAGAAAAATGTGGATATAGCTTTGGTGGGTTAGAGGCAGTGATAAAGGGCCATAAATACATATATATGTATGTATAATATGCCAAATAAAGGTACATCTATTTTTTTTCTTTATAAACAGTCTTTCCTTATTTTTTTATTTTTATTTTTATTTTTTTTTGGTTTTTGGGTCACACCCGGCAGTGCTCAGGGGTTGCTCCTGGCTCCATGCTCAGAAATTGCTCCTGGCAGGCACGGGGGGCCATATGGGGCACCGGGATTTGAACCGGTGACCTTTTGCATGAAAGGCAAACGGCTTACCTCCATGCTATCTCCCGGGCCCCAGTCTTTCCTTTTTAAGGCTTAATCTAGTTGAAACATAATGCAGTGATAGGTGAGTGTTAAAGTAGTCTCCTACTCTTGTTGCCTTGTTCTCAATATCTTCCTTCATGTCCCTTAGCAGTTGTTTTTAAATATTTGACAGACCATAATCAGATGCATATTTGTTTAAGAGTTCGATTTGTTCTTAAAATATTGATTCACTTATCTTTTTGAAATGGCCACCTATGTCTCATAGCCATTTTTAATTTGAAGTCGATGCTGTCAGGTATAAATAAGGTCATTCTGGCTATTTTAAGAATTTTGTTTGCCTGTAAAGATATTTTTACATCTTTAACTTTGAACCTGTGTTTACCCTGACTATGTTTTTTTGTAGGCAACAGAAATTTAGGCATGTTATCATCCATTCTGTCATTCTAGATCTCTTGATTGATGATTTTATACCTTTGTCATTGAGATAATTGAGATGGAGAAGTATTTTATCGTATCTTCATAGAAGTTATACATGTTTGTAGTTTTGACACTGTCTTTTAATGAAGCCCTTTTATACTGCTTATTGTCTTTAGACAGATGTATGAGATCCCCAAATTTAAAAGCAGATTAATCCATTTTAATCAAATATTCTTGGTGATTTGCTCTACCTTTCTTCTTAACTATTCTCTTCTGGCGTATAGATTCTATTATGGTCTATCTCTGAGGGGTGCTGAAAGCAGCAGTAACAATCACTTAGTAAACATTGTGTCTACTAATTTATCTATGATTTCTTACATAAATGCCCTTTTCACACTAAAGGAAAACAATTAGAACATAAACATGATCAATATGTTTTTTTGGGATGTCCAGATAACTCTGAGCCATGGTAGTAACTGATGTTCTGGTAAAGAAGCCCAGATATTCATCCTAGGACAGTCACTAGTGCTCATATCTCTCCCCACATCAGACTCAGAGTGTTGGAAATAAAAGTTTATTGATGACTGACGGGTGACACACTGAAAAAATACCACAGACATCTGATATGGGTCTCCAAGACTAACTGTTCAAATGAGTCAGACACTTAATTCAGCAACCCTTATTCCTCTGCCTGAGGAAACCTGTGAAAACAGGTCAGATATACATAGAAGTGGTCCAACAAGAAAATTCTAGTAGGTTTCATTTTAAGGACACTCCCTGGATAATCAGGAAGAAGAAGAAGAAGAAGAAGAAGAAGAAGAAGAAGAAGAAGAAGAAGAAGAAGAAGAAGAAGAAGAAGAAGAAGAAGAAGAGGA